>CM036547.1:14696747-14829247 GCA_020745685.1 Tautogolabrus adspersus | reverse complement strand
TTCCCAACCCAAGTCCCTACGGACTGAGCTACTGCCGCCCCAAAAAAAAAAGAAAAGCATGTCATTTGTGTAGAAGACAACGAAGGCATTGATATAAATTTACACAGTTGTACAACACATCACTATCAAAAAGGAGTGTGTTGTTTAAAAAGCACTCTTACTGGAGTTTGTCTTTTTTATTTGAAGAAGGCCTATTTCTGCAAAGGTCAGCTGTCACTAAGAAACCTTTTCAGAATCAGAATCAGAATCGGGTTTATTGCCAAGTACATTTACACATACAAGGAATTTGTCTTGGTGTATTGGTGCAAAAACAGTTAACAGGGAAATACAGCCAAAAAAGCAAGAACTTAAATAAAATAAAAATATAAGAAATTTACCAATATAAACAATAGAATTTAAAAAATGTCAAAAATAAAGAATGATAAAAAATAACAAAATCTACAAGCTGCAATGGAGTGCATGTGAGAAAAAAGAATGTAAAGTCCAGTGAGCGTTAATGTAACGCATAAAAACAGTTTCAGCCTTCACATTACTGTGATGTTTTCTGACTGTGGGGCTGATGAGAGTCTGTTATGTGGGAGGAGGGGGGGAGGGGAGGGCAGGGACATTGTTCATGAGGCTGACAGCAGAGGGGAAGAAACTGTTCTTGTGGCGAGAGGTTTTGGTCCTGATGGACCGCAGCAGAGGGGAGAGTCTCAAACAGTCCATGTGCGGGGTGAGAGGGGTCGGCCACAATCTTACCTGCACGCCTCAGGGTCCTAGAGGTGTACAGGTCGTGGAGAGATGGTAGATTGCAGCCAATCACCTTCTCTGCAGAGCGGATGATGCACTGCAGCCTGCACTTCTCTTTTGCAGTGGATGTCTGAAGCTCTTCAAGTTACATTACAAACAATGTCCATATCTAAAGTCAACATTAAGAGAAGTGAGTCAGAAGCAGGCAGCAGCAGTCACTTTTGGCATCAACAACTTTGAAGGGCAACCCCTAATGAGATAAGCTGTATAGTGTGTGAAGCATGGATTGCTAATAAAGGATGGCGATGGAGGAATGGATGTGTTGGGTAATTTTATGTTAAAGTGGGAAGTTAGTTGCATAATGCAGCACTGTTCTGTTAGGAGAAGGATGATGACACATTCACAGTCAGTTAAAAAAAATATTGAAATGAGGAAGGGCTGGGTAACTTGAAAAATTAAAATCAGCTGCAGCGTGAAGTTATAAGACAGAAGCTGCCAAGGACATTGATCATATGGGGAAATAGAATCTATAATGATTTTAAGATGTTCTATTTGGTAAAAAGGAAATAACTTTAAAAGATAAACTCCCGCACACTGTCTAACTTGAAAACAGAAGACCATGATAAACTTCTTAAACAGCGTGAGGGGTACTGGATTCACACTCTGCAAACATTGGCTCCAAAAGGACTAAATGCTGAACTGGCTCTAAATGTTTTTTTGTGATTCATGTGTGGTAAACATATTGAAAACATTTTGTTTATAAAACTGTGTTTATGTGTTTATGTGACTGAGACATATATACAGTATATGATTCGACATTTTTGCCAAGTGCATGCGCTTTGTGGAGCCTACTTTAGTGTTAAGTGGTTTACTATGAAATATGATACTGGCCATTTTTTGAATGTTTTGATCTGCTGCAGCGTTTCTGATTTTGCGTTTGGATTTCGTTTTGCCTTTGGGATCTTTATTTTTTCCCCTAAACTGAAAATCATGCATTAGGGAATATTTATAGCTGCTTCTAAAGTTTTCTGCAGTTTTTTCTAATTTTTGGTGTATATGTGCTCGGAACCGAGAAGCGGATGTTTATTTGTTTTGTTAATCCAGAGCTGACGTCATAATGATGATTGGTTGCAGGCTTGTAGCCACTGGCCCACTTCCTATTTAAGATGTCATGCCCATTTTTGACAAACTTGTTGCCTGATGAAGGTCTAGTACCAAAAGTTTCTGATAGATACATTGCTCTCCTACGCACCTGTTTTGTGAAGTAGATGTGCAAAGGTTGTTTTCTAATTTTTAAAAAGGGAATAAAACATTTTTTTTCTTGACGGAGTAGAACAATGAATGAAACGTTGAATGATTTATTTTACATATTTACATGTTAAGAGCAAAGTACAAAAGATATAAAGCTTATCAAAAGCTCAATAAACACCGCTAACACTGTACAACAGTGTAACTTGTGACGCAAAACACACAGCAGGACTACTTCACAATCACTTTGTCACTTTACAATGAGGAGCCAAATTCACCAATAACGTATTAGTCACGAGTCATTCGAAAACCTTTGAATACACAAATGTTCCCTGAGCACCAAACCATAATGAAGGCCTGCATAAGCACACTTCTTAAAGAGTCGGAGGTTCAGAATTCAAACTTAGTAAAAGTAAGGATACACGGGCAGGTTTAGATATCTGAATAGCATCATTTTCACAACCTTTAGATCAACACAAACATACATGAAATATTAAGACAATTCCTCTTGTCAATATGAGGCAAATATATATATTATATAAATAACTATGAAACAATGTTTCAAATAGATTTAACATCATTTATCATATCATTAGATAATTCAAGTTTTGGACAAGGAGCATAGAGTTCCTGTTGTGTGCAAGGCCACCCATAAGGGGGGATACATTTTCCAATTTTCAGCAACAATGGCCTCATGTTATATTACACCTCAATCCTCACCATTACATCTTAAAGCAACAAAAACACACATTTTATTAATTGTTTCCTCAGTAAATGTAAATTCCCTCTTCTTTAAATGATATGAACTTTTTTTTTGGTAATGTTACCATCGTAAGTGGTTACAGAGGGAGTTAATGTTAGCCAGGAGGCTAGCGCTAACACTACTGACTGAATGTGCATACGTTGACTTATATCATATCTTGCAGGGCCCAGTCACTCGGTCTTTCAGGGGTCCAGCCATGTCTACGGGCGGGCCTGAGTGTGTGTTTTGTGTAACAAGGCATTAGTTGAATGTTGTTTTTTAAGTTTGACACGTGACTATTTGAAGTTGACCTGTGTGCACAGTGGCATTGATCTAGATCAGCGTTTCCATATGGAGAGTAAGAAAGCAAAAAAAAAGGAAATGTCGACCTGCTTAAAAAAACAAACAATATAATCATTCATTCGTCATTTTGGAAGGAAATAAAAAAACATTACAAAGAAAAAACAGTAATAACCAGCTGTGTTCCTTGAATGGTAATCTGAAAGGCCCAGCTTGTTTGGGGAGATTTTCTCTCTCAGAGAGTGGAGGCGAGGTCACATAAGGTACGCTCTGCTCATATCCTTTATCTGATGCAATACTTCCTCTATCATGACGATGTTTCATTTGTCGGATGTTTGAGAAACACTTTTTAAGCACGTGAGATATGAAAGGAGAAAAACTTAGCTGGACTGACGTGGCATACTCTTTTCATTTAAAAACAAAAACCTTGATTCTGAGGAAGGCTTTAAAGTTTTCTTTTAATCTTAGTGGATGCATTATTAATAAGAATGAAAATCATCTATAAGGGGTAAACTAGCTCTTGGATCCCTGTGATTGAATGTGCACCCCAGTTAAAGGTCCTATGGTCCTAATCACGATACTACCTAAGCAGGTAATAAAAGCTCATGACATTGCTTGTCTAGTTGGCAGAGGGAACAAAAGACAACTCCCACAAAGCGGAGCCACTTGTTGCACCTTGACACCGACAAGATTACAAGTACATTCAAGTTGAAATGTTGCTGCCACTCCAGTAGTTGAAGTGCAATTACAACCCTGAAGATACAAGTCAAACATTAACGACTACTGGATCACTAGTGCCGTCTTTTATGTATTCTGAAACTATGGACACTTCCCACTTTTGTCTCTGTGGTGAGTTACTGTTTGACAAAGTCAAGTCTGACGAGGAGCATGTTGGCTTTTTGTTTTTTAAAACCCTTTTTAAGGCACAGTTCATACAGACATCAAGAAAGGGGATTTACTCAAACGAAAACTATTGAAGAAAGAATAAGAAAACAAAAAAACAAACATCACAAGATACTGTGAGTGAACTTGTGGAGAGTTTACCCTATGGAGATGTTTACTTTGGCTCTCCTGTCTTTATCAAAAGAATAAATTCCTTTCCCCCCCCAAAAAAAAAACCATATATCCACATAACCTTTTTAGCAGCAAATGCTGAAGCAGCAAAAACGGCCAAGAATACCAGAAACAAATTCCTGAAGTCTCCTTTTTACCTGAAAACAACAACAAGTCTCAACCTCCCTCCCGTTAAGGAAGCAGACTGACGCGGGACTCCAGGTTTCAGTGACTGGTCATGCACTTGAACCTGTTTTTAAAGTAGAAGATTTCATTATGGAGGTCCTTATCAGAGCTGGAGTATGTGTAGCGGAATTTGTCATAAGCCTTTTGTAAGTCTGTTTTAGTCCAGGGTAGTTTGATCTTTGACGCGTGGTTTACTATGATGTCACTACACGAGCCGATGTGGAGGGAGCCCAGAGCGTCGATGAAGAACTCTAAAGGGTCAAAAGAACATTTGAATGTGATTAATCCCTGTTTGAAATCCTATATGTTTGTTATGTATTCATTGGTGTCATCACAGCTGCACCTACCAAAAGATACTATCTCATACAACTCCAGGGATATTTAATACGAGATATTACAGAAACACTCACCCAGATGGCCTTGACGTGCCAGGCGGGGGTTGAATCCCACCTGTTGCATCTTGTCCGTCCTCCCCATAAAGAAGTTGATGACGGCATCAGCGACCACACAGTTAGGAAAACCCTCAATTACATGATGGTAGCCATTTCTGATGTGTAAGCAGTCTCCCTCCTCTCCCCCTTCATCCACTGAAATGGTGTGACGGTATGTGGCAGTGTAACCGGTCACCTCTCTGACTGCTCCTCCAACCTGAAGACAGTACGACATCAAACGTGATAAGACTATTAGAACGAAGAGAAACATGAGCGTGTAGATAGAAACAAAGGTCTCATACAGAGTAAATCACACTCTATAATGCAGACAGGAAGAACAGTCGGACTCTTTGAATGTGACTCTTTTCAAAGCACAGTGTATTTCAGAATTTTACTGTTAATGGAAAAACAGAGTAAGAAGGAAATACTAAAGTGACACAAAAAAGGGACCTGCTGATACTGGAACAGTTTCCTGGACAATCTTTTACAGACACACACACAACACAAATCACATGGAGTTCAGGCCCTCCACCCACTCCTTCCAGTAAGATAACATGACAGAACTTCTCGTAAAAGAGGAGGAAGCCCAGCACATAGAGTCATGCTTTGCGTTTTCCTCTTTTTTTTCCAATGGGATGTGGGTTTGATAATAACAACTGTGCTCGCTCCAGCACATTGGATATGAAATAAAACAAAGGACATGGGTGAAAGTGCTGACTTTGAACATTTCATTGTTTTTGATGCTGTTGATTATTCGGTTATTGATTGACTGAGCAGAGAAGATCTTTTTTAATTTACAATTCCACTAAGGTTACCATGACGATGCAGAGGTTAACTGTTTCTAAAACATAAGGAGAAGACAGCTGACACTTTTTAAGAACTAAAATCAGGAGAGCTTGAAACCTGACTTTTATTATCTTGAGCATGTGTCGCTTTCACTCAGATTGTATTTATTTATTTATTTTAATCAGGAAAAAAACTTGCTGAAATTAAAAATCTTATTGTTAAGAGTGTCCTGGCCAAGACAGGCAGCAGCACAGTTAATAGAGTTTCAGACAAGTAAGAGCAGCCAAACATACAAATACAACATACACAAAAAAACACATTTAAACAGCAAATATTTGTCAAGATCGCCCACAACCGTAAATACATCAGGGAGAACATCTACAGCCAGATGTGTCTGCCTCCAAGTCATTTAACATCCTCTTAAAAGCATCCAATGACAGCAGCTCGTTAAGCTTCAGGTCTTTTTGGAATATGTTCCAAGTAAAGGGAGCAGCAAACTTTAACGCCTATTCCCCTGAATGTATCTGTCAAAGACAGAAGGCTAAGTGCTCTAGCAACAAGCAAAAGCTGCAGATGGATCTACAGCAGAGCATCAGTGCGGACGTTATCCAACGTCTGCAAATGTCTCCAATCATAGGTAGTGTGTCTGTGTCTCACCATATCCAGAGTGGTCTTCTCCAGGATGTCCACCATCCTTTCCAGCTTGGTGTTTGCAGTGAAGATGAAATCATCATCCGCCCAGAGCACGTACTTGGTGGTCACTTGAGATACTGCCAGGTTTCTTCCTGCAAACCAACCCTGTGAACAGAAAGAGGGATCAGAACTCATGCACTGGTGGTTTTACAATCACAATGCATGGTATTTTCATGCACATGTAATCTTGTGAAAGCAAGCTGCAGTCCAGTGTTTTCAGATTTTTAATGGGACAAAAACAGTTTCTTCCCTTCTGCTGCTGCCTGCTTCATAAATGATGCCCCGCCCACTAACCCTAACACCCACATGCCACAGACCTGAGTGTTCTCTGTTTACACTGTACACCGTCTCTTTTATACTGTAAGATTTTGCACTCACAATCATCTTACACATTTCTGCACAACTGTTATTTTTTATTCCACGCTTGTGTTCACCGTTTTTGAACAAAAACACAAAGACAAAGTCCTTGTATGTGTAAACCCACTTAGCAATAAACCTGATTCTGAATGTGATTCTAATTCTTTACCTTTCCAAACGGCATGATGTAATGCTCAATGTGAGGCCCGGTCACAGGCTGGGGGTGTTCATTATCATCTGCGATCACTATGGTGACGGTGGGGTAAAACTGTCGTATGCTGTCGATGAGATCTTTGAGTTTGTCGTAGCGCAGAAAGGTCTTGGTGGCGATCGTAACGAGAGCGCTAATATTGTATTCTGTGTAGAAAGAAATGTTTTTCAAGTAAAATTAACCCAGGAAGTAAACTGATACATTTAACACTTTGCGTCAAAATAAACGTCATAAAGATTAAAAAATACTCACAAACCTTTTTGGTGTCCAAAGTTGTACAGTGTCGGGACTGTTCCGTGTCCGACTCGGATGTTGAAAAAAGCCTGCTGACCTTGAGTGGCAAAAACAACTGCAGAACAAAAGAAGAACTTGGGTAGATCACGGTTCAAGATTATCAAGAGAGACAAAAAGAGCATAATACATGCCACTGTGATGCAGAACTGTGATTTCTAAAATAGAAATAACATGCACACCTACACACACTGCTTCGGGTTAGGAGGTGGTACTAATTTGGCTTCATTGTTACCGTTCTGGTTATGCAGCACACAGAGGAATTGTCCTTTCACCATGAAGCTGCTGCATCTGTTTCCCCCCCATTTCCTCCTATTTTTCTTCTACCAGCTTTACTTTGACTTGTTTCTTTGGAACAGGTTTTGAATACTTGCCAGTTTGTGGTTACATCACACACCCTTGCTTATTGGCTAGTCTTTTTTTCTGCAATTGGGCTGTATGGTAAATCTGTAAACAACAGGACTAAATCAAAGCTTGTTGTTTTTAATAAATCTCGTTAGCCTCTGATTCTCTGTTCATATTTCCTGGAACATTAGAAAGCCGAGATAAGTAGCTCACTAGTACAAACAATATGCCAGTGTGGGTTGTTGTCTGTGTTTTAAACTGTTCTCTGTTATCTTCCGGGGACACTGACATATCTAGTTTTATATCTCAACAATGAGTGGCTTTGTGGCTTTGCCGTTGTTGCTATGCGAATTGTGTAGGCGGCTTTTCCAGAGAAGTGAGTTTCTTGAAAGTGAGGCCTGTCTCAGCCCCATCCTCTCTGAGGCTGGCTGACATAGTTGACATTCCTCCAAAATATTTCTCAATTTGTAACAAGTTATAACAACATCACGTTTATATCAAATGGAAGTCTAACAGAGGATTTCACAGTAGGCTTATGAAGAAGCTTTCTCTTTCCCCGTAAGGGAAGTTCACTGATAAAAAAATCACTCTGTACATGAATACTTCCTTAACCCTTTTTACAGTAATGTCTATAATTTCATGACTCACTTGTGTCTGCTGTTTTGGGATGGAACACAGTGTTGGTGTAGGTGACGAACTGCAGCTGTCTATTCAAGGCAGAGAGAGAAGGACTCGACAGAATCATGTGTTTCTCTCCCACTCCCTCCAAGGAGACCATGTGAACTGTAGCAGCGACATCAAAAGTCCCCAGTGTTGCTGTCAAAGAAACCTGTTAGACCATTTGCATGGTTTTGGAGAAATAAATCAAAGAAAATAAACCATTAAGATAGGGGAATGATAAAAAAAAAGTGAATGTCAATCCCGATGAAAACCCCCAGAATGAAGAAATTACCACGTGGTTTAATCTCGTTTCTTCTCTAAGGCCCAAACCTTTGGAGAGAAGAAAGAACTTGATGATGGATTTTTTATCGAACAGACTAAATCAACCAAAAGCACGTGATGATGTCATGTTTGAGATGTTTATTGTTCCAGGTATGATTTGGTGCGTCATGTTAAACATGCTGTTACCAGGAATGATGATGGTTTTGAGCGGTCGCACCTTCACACCCTGGGTTGGATACTGCAGAGGACTCATGGCCTCGGCTACAACAAGCACATCTGCAGGATCATAGGACCTTTAGAGACAAAACATATTAGATAAGTACATGCATCGCTTTATCTCTTTGCAAAAACAAACCAACAAAACAAAAGAGTCCTTTTCCTTTTCTTTCAGGGTAATATACATACATTTGTTTTTAAGATTGAATGTGGGCTTGATGCCTTTAATGTGATAGGTCAGTGGATAGAGTAGGGAATCGGGGAGAGAGAGGGTGGGGAATGACATGCAGGAAAGGAGCCACATGTCAGACTAATACCCGGGATGCCTTCTGGGAGGACTACAGCCTCGATACATGGGACATGACCTAAACACCAGGGCATCTGCTACCCAAATCATATGCATACATTTGAGATAAAATGACCTTTTCTATGCAAATGAGAAGAAAAAAAAACACCTAGACACACAGCTACAGCTACAGCTGTGTGTGTAGGTACAGTAACAGCAACAGCACCTTTGTTCCACCTGGAAAATGAAACTAAAATCAAGGGCTGACATCAGAAAAGTAGTATGGAGACAGAGCTGTGCGGTTTTACAGGACGGGAGAAGAGTCAGGAAAGAAGCTGTGTTACAGAAGGTAGAGCTGGGAAACGAGCGAGACCTGCCCTCCCTGCTCATCATCATTTCTACGGGGACAGTATTCAGCTCCTACAACTTGACAGAGCAGCTCTGGGTTACAGTTATATCCTTTGAGTCAGACATTAAAATTGACTGATAGCACTGGCAAGTGGTGCACAATGTTTGACATAGACCAGAAGTTATCAGCCATAGGTAGCTACAATTCCTTTTTTATTCATTTGCACATCAGTCGAATATTCTGTAAGGACTCGCTCAATTCATTGTTTGCCAATATGCCATCCCTGCGTAGCAGTATGCAGCAGCCCCACTCTGACATCGCTCCACTAATGCATGTCCACAGGTCCTGTTTGTGCATGTTTGTGGCATGTCTCTCAATAACAGAGTGTAAACCAGAATGTCCCTCAGGGATTAATAAAGTATGTTTAAATAAAATAAAAAAAGAGACACAGTCAGGCTGAAGAGAGAGCGAGGAAAAGAGCAACCGAGGACAAAGTTCCTGAAACAATAGTGATTGATGCTTTTGCGTCACTATCACGGTATCTCCCACAGATTATACAAACATCCTACTAAAGCTACTTCCTGTCCTACTGGTTGTTTCCCTTTTTTTTTTCTTACAGCATGTCAGTTTATTTTGCCAGCATGAAATCCAGTCTGACAACATTGAGTCACCATCAGAAGAACAACGATTAGAATAGAAATGTGTTTCAGCATGAGCATCAAACTGTCTCCAATTGAAATTTCCCTTTCTCAATCCCCTAGTTTAAATTTCTATTAAAGGTAAGTGTAGATGTAGAAAGCTGCCAATGACCAGGTCACTTAAGTGCATTAACTGCAGGCACTTTTTAGCTTCCATGCAAAGAGAAATGCAAATAAACTGTCGGGCAAACGGAACAACAGGCCTGCACATGTCTTTGTAGAGCCAGAATGGGAGTGAAGTCAGTTAAGAGAGTGCAGGATCACTCTATGGAGATGTTAAGAGTAGAAAGATGGCAGCACCCTCTTATAATAAAGCATGGCTCAAACCACTCTTTTCATACTCAGCTCATACTTCTCTCAGTGTTTTTCACAATACCAGAAAGCTGTGTTGTTATTAGAGCAGGTTAGCTTAGTGTAAATATGAGACAAGTGCTTATGGGTTATAATATTCTCTTTCTGTTTTTTGAACACAAAGCAAGAGGAAACATGCAAATATTTTTTTGACATAATCTCTTATTTGCAAATATCTAAAGAAGTTGTTTCCTGGTCATTTGTATTGACTTTTTATTTGAGAAAAAGAGTCCAATGTGCCATCATTGCAGGTTAGTGTTATTATCAAGAATTGAAGGTGGGAAAGGAAGGGTTTCCAACAATATGTAACATGTAAAATATGAGTTTCAAATTAAACTTTGATTTGTTTCCAAATCTGAAGGGGGCTGTGGATCACTCTGTTGTTACTTTAAAAAGATTTTTCAATAGTGCAAGGGGCTTAAAGGATGGCGCCTATGGAGTAAGGTTGGTATGCTTCCTGCTCTTACTCAAACCAGTTTGGTGGGGTTACCACATCGTTGAGCCAGAAAGTCATAATTCTAATGTTTGAGGCCCCGTTCTAGATTTGCAAAGATGTTTCTGGTGTTTTATATTCCCATATAAAGGGGACTATAAGTTTAACTGCTTGGTGAGAAATAGTGCAATATTCTGGAATTAGTAAATTAATTGATGTAAAAAAAACAACAAAATCTTAATAGCATTAAGCCTGACCAACAATACCAGAAAATTCAATGTGTTCAAGCTCTCAGTCGTGTGATAAAGCACAGGGTGTATTTACTGGTAGTCAAATGTGTCATCTTTACCTCCTTTGAAAGCTGCGGTACTCCTGAGCTCTGTGCTGCTTTACACCCTCAGGGTCAGGATGGGACTCTAAGAACGCCATACTGATGTTGTGTGCCCACGCACGAGGCCATAGCAGGTTGGAGAACGGCAGGTGAACAGTCTCCTTATCGGCCAGACACACACATGTATTTTGAGCCAATCGACTGTGTCGAGAAATAAAAACAGTTCATGTTTAATTACTGCAACCTTTGATTTGAGGCCATGCTGAGTGAAAGATGCTGACAGATACTGTATATGGATACACACTGGTCACCATTTAGCCATTAATCTGAGCATTGGTTCATTCATGTTTCCTGACAAACCAGCAGGTAATGTGACAGTATTGTTCATAGTAGCCAAAACAGACAAATCAGCAGGCATGCAGGATTATTACATACCATGCGACATCCTCCTTTATGTCGTAGGGAATGTCATTATATCCATTAGCGATGTTTTGGATTTTCCCGTAGAGCTGTGAATTTACTGGACTCGTCACTTTTGGCCGGATGTCAACTTCGGGGCTGCTCTCAGGGCTCCAGACATAAAACAGGGAACACAGCAGAAGTCCACTGACCAGAATCAGTCCAATTCTCCTCTTACAGGTGGCTCGCATCTGCATTGAAGATTTAAGGCGTTAACTACATTGGTAGACAGCCATCTGTTATCAGTCACAGATTTAATGACAACACTTCAGCCCTTTGATTTGAAAGGTGAACATTCATACAGTGCAAATGGGAATGTGCATGACAAGGTGATGGAACACAAGGCTATCTTTGAGGCTGTATCCTCCTAATCTACCATGAGACAGAAAGAAATGATACTTTTTAAGATGTGCATTCTGCAAGCAAAACGGAGGAAAAGAGACTATTGGACGAGTAACAAGAAGTGAAGTACCCTTGAATTAACTGTTGATACTTGATCTTTTTCCCCTTTAATTGTACTTATCTTTACTTTTCCGTTTCTAAATGACTGTGAATTGTTCAATGTAAAAAAAAACCCAGATACAAGACTGTACTCTTATTCATATTTGTCTTTGTTTTCTATTATCTATACCTTTTGATAGAACTTGACTGTGGGGGTGGGGTGTGAGACTTTAATGAAAGCTTACACTGTAACTACTTTGCACCTATAAATGTCTAAATGTGAAAAAATAAACATGTTGTTAAAACAATAAATCACTTAAGCTACTTTTTGTCCCACTGACTGATAGCACTGCACTCAAAAAGCCCGTAGGTTTTGGTCAATAGTGTTGAAAATGAAATCTTCACGTTATTCGGACTTACAGCGGTTTTTGTATTGCAGTTGTACTTGCAAAATAACTGAAATGTCTACAACAGTTTTGACATAATAGACTTTAGAATTGCAAAACCCAAATTGAAGCTGAGGAGGACCGAGCAGTTGTCTCAATTTATAGAAGCAATGTTTTTAGATCAAGATCTTTTCCAGCAACCAAACTATGCAATAGATTGAAAGAGTGCACAATTAGACTCAGTTTGAATGTTTCCATTATAAACTATTGTTGTATATTTATTATCCATGACTGTTATTTATGAACAGTTAAGTTCCTGTATGTTTTCGTTTCCTTGCACAACCTCTTTCCCTTCATTAGACTGTAAACTCGGTATACTCTGTGTTTGATGAGCCAACTCTAAAGAACTACTTAATTAGCTCCACCACTTTCTTGACTTCCTCTGATATTGTCACAACTTTTCTAGTGAGCACAGGTTAAGCATAAATGTGCTAAATTATCTCTACCTGGCATTATAGATCTTTGCTGGGAAATTTGGCACTGAGAGGAATAGCTGATCATGTCAGTGTTATTGTGACAATAAGTTCCAAAGACTGTTTTGAGATAAATAAACTTCATATCAACACAAGTATTTCTATTGTCATTTTAGCTGAGGCTGCTGAGCACAGAGAATCAACTTAACATCTGCACAAAACCACTTCCTCTTTGTGCATGATAAGTGCCTGAGTTCAGGGTCAAAGCTTTTTGAATAACAATATACTGATTAGAGAGTTGTTACTTTTTAAATCAGAATCACAGTGAACAGCATCAGTCTTCTGTTTGTCCATGCCAGCATTTGTAATTAAAAAAATGAAATTGACACCAAAAGTTGGGTGTTCAAAAGGTAGAGCTGCACCTCACTTTTTCATCACAGTTTCAAGTTAAGAATAACTTTAACTTCCCAAAGGAAAAGCTCTTTTTTTACAATGCGTGTTCATCTATGTAACTCAGTAGTGCTCAAAGTGGTTCTTAGCAAATGACCAAAACG
The DNA here is from genome assembly GCA_020745685.1 of Tautogolabrus adspersus. Lineage (NCBI taxonomy): Eukaryota > Metazoa > Chordata > Actinopteri > Labriformes > Labridae > Tautogolabrus > Tautogolabrus adspersus. Next base: position 14,815,953 of record CM036547.1, on the reverse strand, counting down.
TTTGCATTTTATTATTGTGTGTAGGGCCTACTATGACATATCTTGCACACTGACACTTCCTGCCTTCTTTTCCGCTTACTCATATCAGAGATTTTATTCAAAAAGCACCTTAACAGAAATGCATTGATGTGCCAAACCCAGTTTCTTATCTCGCCTGCCTGTTTCCCTCTGTCTACAACCTTACACCAAGACAGAGGCAAATGAGCCTATAATATATGCCAGCCTTTATTTATCTCTTACAATTGAATCATCTCCTTTGTTAAATACATATATGTTGGCTGGTGGGCATCAATATATCTCCATGTGTTGCGTTTGTTTCAGTGGAGACAGGCTAGCCTGGGCTGATGTAGGCTAGTAATGCTAATTAACCAGTTTTCTTGCTTGTCACAGAGTGACCTCAGAACTTGACAGGAATAAAACTAATAGGCTAGAAGACACAAGAACACATTCAACTCTGTTAGCCGCAGAAAGTTAGCAAATCACAACATTCACGGAAAATAATGAGACATAAATAAATGTAACTAACTCACCTTGTTGCCCTCTCAACTGGACCTAAACTCCCGTCATTAGCCTTTTCTCTCCGACCATCCTGATCACTTGTTTCTCCCTCACTGCTGCGGAGAGTCAGAAGGTGTGTCGTTGACGCCTATTTGTCCGTCAAGTTGCGTTTATTACGCGCAGAGGGTTGTTTCAAAATAAACTTCCGGATTCAAAGGAAACAACAAACAAGAACACAGCAAAGTACATTTTAGACATTTAAAGTGTTGGCTACTTCTGAACTTTGCACAACTGTCATTTAGTATCTACGGTCAATAATCGGGGGTCTAATGTGGCATGATTTACTGAAACAAGCAAGTGAATAGGGGGAATAGCTGGGACTTTTTTTTATTGTTTTACTTCAAGCCTTTTGGTGGTCTTTCGCTGAATTTCCTTGTTGTTTATCGGTGGCCCCTGAAACGCTACTGTTCTCCGCCAGTGTAAGGGGGTCGGAACAGTGAGGAGGTGTTTGGTTTCCAGTCGGGAGGAGAGGGACAGTGCACACCCTCATCCATGCCGGCTGTTTTGTTTGTCTGGGTCTGGGAAAACGGGTAAGCAATCATGCTCGTTTAAAAAAAATGTTTTTTTATTAAGAGAAGGTGTAAATAGCGTTGCTCGTTGTGTTTTCAGTTTGGTCGCAATGTTAGGACTCATCAGGTACGACTAGTTGAGCAGATCGCCTAGTGAGTGTCTCCTGTGTGTGACGGAGCTTGCAATCGGTGAGACAAGTTTTGAATGTGGTTTTAATTTTGGTTATACAATTAAACACTTTGGCCACTCTAACTGTGTAAATGATGTTGAGGATATGGTTGTTTACATGCACATGTTTGATTATGGAAATGTAATAAGGTGACCAACTAATGCCTCTATTTCTTTGTTTTAGGGGGCCTGGCAGATTTCCTCTGCTGCTCTTACTGTGTCGGTTTTGTTTGTTTCCTTCGGTGTTAGTATTTTTGTTTCGGGATTTTGTTTCTAGTCCGCCTGGCACATGAGCCGGTATGGGAGGCAAACGAATTCTGGTGTTGCCTCTGTAGGCGGACTCTGTCATTTTCTTTTGTTTTTCGTATTGTTTGTTTTGTTCGTTTATAATTGTCGCCACTTCCCCAGCGCAACGTCAGGGCAGACCATCGGGGAGGGTCAAGTTATTTTTGGGTTGCGAGCTGATGGTCTTACTTGAGTGAAAACCCCAGTCTGTAAACGCCACGAGTTTGTTGCACGGCAAGTGTGTATATCAGTGTGTGATTATAGTTGCAGTCTTTTACTCCCTTAGTAGTAGCCTAGTGTGACACTGAATTCCTCCTCGGTAAGCACCATATTCTGGGCTACCCAAGCCATGGTCCTGTCCTTAAGACATTGACAGTTAAGAGTGATTTTTCAGGATAAAGGCTTGGTCTTTGTACAACAGACTTCTACCAGACACGAAATGTAAAACAATAGGTGTTTTATTCTAACACCTCTTGTAATTCCAGATTAAGGCACAGAGTATCTGAAATGTCAAAGGTTGGAAGTCAAACATGTATGCAGCCAACATTGTACGTCATACTCTTTGAAAAGTCATTGTTATAGACACTGAGAAGTGAAAGTCGTTTTAGGTCACACTTTCAGAGCAATTTTAAAAAACTATTTATAGTATGTGGTTGAAAGAGCATGGTGCCAGTGCTTTAAGGCGAGCTCAACTTTTGCAAGTTAAACAGCGAAAAGTAAAGTTCTGGTGGGATTGTTGTCATGTCAGTGCCCCCGATACAAAAACAACACACTTTGGTCACTTATAATTAAGATACATTGATGCACAGATAGGCTAACATCTGTAATCTCTGAATCTGTCCATACAAGTGGAAACGACAAACACGTCTTCAACCGCCGGACAGGCTGCGCATTAACTCATGAGGCACAGCCATAACTTCATTTATTATTTAAATATCCGGACACGCCAGAATCGATCCGCCTACATGATGATTTCATGAGACAGGGAAACAAAAGATCTCCCAGTCCTCTAGCTCAGTATCGCTGCTAATGCTGGGCATTTACAGACGTTTACAGAGATTACAGACAAACGAGCATTTGCACCAATGGTCTGGACAGAGCTCTGTTGCTACAGCGTCTCTGCATGCATAACGATGAGAGTCTGACTGTGAATATGATGTAAACCCGCCCATGAAGGCACATGCATGGGAATAACAGCTTTTAGAATAAAATAAAAGAATACTGCGCCCATGTATGCGTTTAGGTCAGCTTTTTATCCGGCCTTGGGACAGACGTTACTCCTTCAAAATAGAGATGTGCCAATCGACCTGACCGCACCTTATTTTAAACCATGGATGCACAGGAACATTTCTTAAAAGAAAAAACAAAAACAACATTTGCGGTGTTTAGCATCTATAGAAATGACAGTTGCGCAATTCTGTGCGCCGATTTTCACCAGTTGTGCCTTACCTTGTATAAAATGACGATCAAATCAAATACAAACATGCGTAAGGAAGATGGAATTGTTTCTTACTTTTGTTTTGTTGCTGATGTTTCCGCCCCTTGAACATCAACCTCTAGTCCAGTTGATTAGACGTTTGACAAACGTGTTCATGCCCTTGTTTGTTTAGATTCAGGGCTGGGTGGGGCGGCTCAGCCACTCCTCCATGCTTTATAGGGCACGTATAGCCGACGTTGAAAAGTTGCCTGGATTTGTATCAAAATAAATTTCCTCAAAAAAAAATGGCTTCATAATTTTGAATTTTAGCCGGTTTTCCGAGTTGTAACGTATAGGCTGTACCTTTGGCTATGTATAATCTCAAAACACACTTTTCCTGCATTTTCATGTTTAGGGGAGAGTGGGGTAAGTAGTGCCAATATTTACTTAAAGTGCCTTTAAAGCAAGGGGATTACAGTAATGCCTCCAACTAAAATATGTACATAGAGTTTAGGATGTTGTGCGTCCCTGGGAACAATAACTTTGGATATGAAATAAACTTTTTGAGAAATATAGCTTTAGAAAAAAAGTGGTTTTGTGGCACAACTGCCCCCGGTTGTGCCACTGGCACAATTTAACCCAGGCCCTTTGGCACAAATTACCCCAAGCCCACCATTTTGAAAAAAATGCATCCTCTAGCTGTTTTGAGCAAGCATCATGCTAACTGTATAGACTCATGGTGTAGCTTAATAAAGCACTAAAACAAGTGTGAACTGTTTTCAAAGTTGTCTTTAATTGTTCAAACACAGCAATCAAAAAACCTTGATCATAGAAATTTTACTTTGGAGGTGAAAAGATTGTTTTTTTAACTTAAATGTGCTTACCTCTCAAGCCATGTGTCTCCCTTCTTTGCAGGATGAGTGAAATGGATACCACTTCAAAAATATGTGGTCACATGACCAACTTCTTCTATGGTTTTCTAGATAACAGGGGTGGCACTACTTGCCCCTTGGCACAAATTACCCCACTCTCCCCTACGCATGTTAAAATAGGCCTACAGAAAATACAGACAGCGATGTGTCCCTTGTCTTATCATTAGGCGCTGTATTTTCTAGGTTTGGTAGCCTAAGTGGAGCTTTTAGACCTTCACATGGGCAGTCTACAAGTATATGGACACTTAAGATGCTCAGAAAGCTAAAAGTGTATGATTCCCTTCCACCCCTCCACTCTGCTCATTTTACAATAAATATCTATGGAAGCCTATTGGTAAGTGTTTTAAAATCATCTTTCAAAATTCAAATGAGATTGAATTCAATATTCATCTTTAAATGGTTAACCTGCTAACGTGTTTGTATCTAATTCTTATTTCAGTCAGAAGAGAACACTAAGTCAGGTAAATAAAGTAGTTATCCAGGGATTAAGGGTTTATGTTTGGAAGACATGTGGAAAAGTCTTTTTTACAAAGACTTCACAGGGATAAACTGCATGCCTGCAGCAAGATACGTCCTTCAATGATGCAGCTGATGAGACTGCAAAGACTGGAGATTGAGCTTCACACGTAACTACAGGATGACTGAGCTGGACAAGTCATTCATAAAAAGGCACCAGTGATATCATAGGCTAACAATGAGGTTGTGTCAGAGTGCTGTGATAGATGTGACCAGCTGATGAGAACAGCTGAAACATGCAGAAAGAGAGGCCCACAGGCAATGGCCGCAGGAAAATATGAGTGAGCATGCTGTGCTTGAGGAGTGCATGCAGAATGGCATGAGATATAACCAACATGCAAATCTTCCTGACCACTTTTACACCGCCTCGAATTACATCCAAGGCAATGGTTGCCTTCTTGCAGAGAATGATGACATCACTGAGGACTTTACATGAGGACAGCAAATTACTTTTTCTTCTGTTTTTTGTTGTTGTTTTTTTTACACCAAAATGAATTGTTCAGCATGTCAAGGTGGAGTATGATGAATGCAGTTTCTCCTCTTTTTTTTTGACCAACTTTTTATTTATTTTGACAGCCTTTACAGGTGTATATCATCCAATAAATTCATTTGGTAGTAATTCACATCCATTTCATTGTCATATGAAATCATAATACTCCCACAAAGCAAATTTCCAGTCTGGTCATTTATACTGACCCATCACTCATGAAAATATTCAGACACATTAATTGATAATTAAGCCAATATTTTGTGATGTCATCCAGCCAACATCAAACAGCACTATAACATTATCAAGTGAACCAGCCCCAAATAATAACACTCCAGGATTTAAGATACAACAAATATACTGACAAAAAAGTATTTATTTACCAACAGAGCCTCCTACATACAAGCTGCAATCCATAAATTCAAACAAAATAATGATATCAGTAAAACCTAAGATAAAAATATGTTATTCGTCAGCTAGCCTTCACATAGAGCATTTAGTCTGTCAGTCTTGTGGGTGATAGTATGAACACTGTTACAAAGCAAATAGACTTTGGCCACTGGGTTGTAAACTTACAACTGCTAGTTTCACTTCAGCTGTTTTATTTGTTTAATGCAGCATAGGATTTTGAACAAAGGTGTGTATAATGCTTGACCTTATCTCTTATTTTAGAACAAGTTTTATGTTTGTTTTCCTTGTTTACGTTGCAATGTTTCAACTTTAGCTAATCCACAACAGGTTTTGCAGCTCTCTTACTGTGTCATCTGACTCCACTTTGCACTGCACAGTTGTATTTTTCTGCAGTCAACAAAGACACACACACACACACACACACACACACACACACGCACTCTGCACAAACAAAGGACCTTTGTACTGTATGATTTGTATGCTCCTGATCCACTTCCATGGATTGACATCTGCATTCAGATATAAGGATGCTCTCACAAATCCATCAGCCTTGGTATGTCTGGATTAATATTTGCCTTTTCTCCTGCATATAGTACAACTGAAAAAGACATCTCCACATCAAGCATTCCAGTTTACAAACATGGTTCCAATCGCTGTTCATTGGTTTTCTAGTCCTTGAAGCTGCATTCTGAGGTGGACACAAGGACAACCACTCTGCTATGGTGAAAGAGATTGTCATTATGAAAAAGAGGCTGCAAATTTAAAAGCAGTGTAACTTTTAAAAGACAAATACTAAAGTCAAAAAACACAACACAGGAAATGTGCTGCAAATGAAAAATATATGGAAAAAAGGTGCATTTACAGCAAAAGTGCTAGTGAATGGTAATTCAAATCCAGATGCACACAATAAGTGCAAGAGAAAAACACCAGAAGATACAACAGAAGTGCTACAGGTCTGTAGGGGGTGCTACGTATGACGTCTTTATTATCTACAGTAAAGAGACAGGGAGACCAGGCACTGATTTATTCATTATCAGACCATAGCTTGGTGTTTCAAGCATAACCAACATTTTTGCAAAAAATTGTATTACATTTGCATTGTTTTGAATTTGAAGCCTGTTTCTCCAATTGGAAATCTTTTTGACTTTTGCAGTGTGTTTGCACTCGTTGGCCACAGTAGCCATAGAGCAGGTGATGCTGTTATTAATCTTAACTGAGAAGTGTTTAGACCTTTAGTAACGTGATCCACTGATCCGCAATGACTTTTTCTTGTAATGTTTTATATTTTCTGAACACATAAGCCACTTAACACTTGTTGAGGCTGTAAAGCAAATATAATCTCTATTTTTAGTTATAGGGCTCATTTAAATCCCCTACTAACGTCTTCAGTGACTTATTGAGACAATGAGTTACACAGGACCAAACAATAGTACAACAACAGTAATACAGTAACATTAACTAGGCCTGTTTGTTTTTTTGGTTCAAATTCAAACAGTTTTTTTCTCTTTTATTATGGTTCAGCCATGTTTAAATGAGACCTGCGGTATCTTTGAGGTTCAAATAGCCACAAAAAAAGCTGTTGTTTGTCTGTATATTTGCTGAGTTCCAGTCTGCTATCGCTTATACTGAATCAAATATATGCTTTTGCCGTAGCACAGGTGACCAACGCAATAAAAGTTAGATTCACTCAAGTAAAATGACCTTTACCCTCCTGGATATGATTAAGAATCTGTAATCTGAGCTCACAGGACACCTCTCTTACAATCACTCATAAATCAGAGGCTGATAGCGCCATCGTGGAAGCTAAAAGACATCAAAAAAGAAGACCTACAATTTGATTAAATCAATCATTAAAAAATGTAAAATATATCCAGTGTTTATCAATAACAGGACCAAATCAAAATGCTATAGGTCAGTGCTTGCACAGAAGCTGTTTCTGAGTAGATGTGTTGTCTTCAACCTCTTTCCTAATAACTCTGCTCACCTGTCCTCCTGTCTCTGTAAAAAGACTTACTACTGTTAGGGCACCCTTCTATAATATTTATCTTTATAGTCGGCCTACATTATTCTCATGCAAATACATGTATAGCTTTTAAAACCTCAAACCTGAGTAGGTCTAAATAACAACTGAAAGAAAATGTGAGGTTATGTGGTTTAAGTTTATAACAATGCATCAGATTTTATGAGGGGATTGTACTTTCTTTGCATTTGAAACCTGGAATCTTTCTTTTGTAGTTTAGTTAAAATGTAGGTGACACAAATCCTTCCAAATGAAGTAGGCCTATTAAAAAATAAGAGTAGCATAAATGTGTCATAGGCTACTTCAGGTTTGCTCAAGCACCTCAGAATTATACATGAGCCCCTTCAAAACAGCAGGCTACAGTGTAGAGCGATTGTATGTTTTTTTCTGAGGGAGTGTAAGATGTTCATTTTGTAGGCTATGTAGGATTGACATCTAGTGGACAAAATTGATAATGCAACATCTTTCCTCGTCATTCCTGTTATTTATCTTTCATCAGATTTGATCGACACGTGTAAAACATAACATGTTAATACCATGGTAAAAACTGTCAAAAAAATAAAATAAAATTCAAAGTGTCGGTTTATTCCCGGACATCCGTTAGAGGACGTGAAAGACAACCTCCTCCACACGTCACCGGCAGCCTGCCAATGAAAGGCCGTATTTTCACATTTCAGCCCGTCATACTGAAGAATGTAAACCCTTGTACAGTGGCTTTCCTGTTTCAGCTTTCAAATCATATAATTGTGCGTCTCAAAATGGTGGCGACTTTAATCAGAAAAATTACGTCGGGCGAATGTGACCAGCACGTGACGACATGACTGACAGGTGTTGCAGACTTGAGCACTTTTTTTTTTTTTTTTCCAGAGACGAGAAATATTTCGCTGCTTCAGGAGTTGCAAGCATATCGTGCCTTTAAATGACAGACCCCACAGCAAAGGTAAATATCACACACACACACACACACACACACGGGTGTAAACATTATGTTTAACCGGAGCAGTCACACAGCTGCGGATATGTAGAAGAGTACAATATCAGCACGTTTCCCTCTTTGTGGATTTCACATGGCCTTGTTTCGCTTCTACAGAAATCCTATTGTGTTTTCAGTGCTAAACGGATTTTACGCATCGATAAGGGTAAGTGGATTGTGGTGTAGTTTGTTGTCAGGATTACGGAGAAAACATCATAACATGAAGGTAACAAAGAGCTCTCGTGTTAATCTTTACCATCTGTGTCAGATTGTGGGTCCTTAACCTCATCCATGAGGCCAAAGACATTATTGGCAGGGACACACGGGGACTGTGTCCGGTGTGAAGTCCATGTCCGCAGAGGGGCTCACATTAAGATTACACGTCTTATATCCGCCTACATCTTATTTGTATGATTGGAGTCCTTCTTCAAGCACAACAAAAGGAGTCATGTGTGATGATGTCATCGCCTGGCACTTTTCTACTGCCAGAGATTAGTTGGAGGAATCGCTGTGGTAAGCACCATAACTGGTGCCCACTTAATGATTTACTGAGAGTTCAACATTCATGTTCAAATCTTCTCGTCTAAACTCTTTAATTTCCATCTTAGTAAGACAAATGTCTGTGTTGATACTGTCCAGTCCAAAATATTATAAAGTATTGCAACTGTACACTTTAAAGTTTATTTTACATTTCAAACAGCACTAACCCTACAACCCTTTTTTAAACAATCAATTGGAAACTAATATAATCCACTCAAACTCATAATTATTATACACATATTTCAGGTCTTGCAGTCCTTGAAGTCAGTACTTTTGTGTTTCCATGTAGACATGCTGTAAGCGGGACATAACAGAGCTGGAGACGGTGTCACCATGAAGGGCTCCAGCACCAGGTGGGCCTTCTCCCTTGGCTTCCTGATGGGGGCCTGCGGCGTTTACTTCTTCCTGCGCCAGGTGTGGTTTGAGAGGAGCTACCCAGTGCTGTCAGAGGCTCAGGAAAAAGCCAGCACAGTGGGTGCAACGCCAAACAGTTGGAGGAAGGAAGGAGGTGCTCTCATCAACCTGCTCCACCCTCAGCATGCAGGTGCTTTACACCCTGTCTCCCTCTTTCAGAGCCAGAAACACCGTGTCATTTCCTTATTCTTTCATTCAGTCCGTATCACGCCCTGTTAGTGAAGATTCACAGTTTGTCTGGATAAAAATCCAGGTTGTTTTTTTATTATATGTTAGGTAGGCTATACTCTAGCGCATAAAACAAACTATTTTGTGTTTTAGTCGAGGAGCCTCGAGATGAAGGGGCTGCATTACTCCGCAGGGAATAAGAGCTTACATTTACGTCAGGGGATGTTAATTTAATTAGGACTAATTAACAAACTAAACAGGATAAAGGAGAGAGGACATTTAGCCTATGTGGGGGACACCAGCATTATGTTGGGGATAAGGCGATAGGCCTAATGCACATTGAAATAGACACTGAATGAAGTTTACTTTAATGTCAAATAGGCCTATGAATAAAATACCACCATGAGCCTAGTTTGTTCTTGTATTTCATTTTGAGCTGTTTTAAAGTCGCTCTTCTTCTGCTGGTTTGCATCTTAATGAAAATACATTTTAGGTTTAATGCCATTCCACCAGTTTGGACCTGCGATATTATAATTCTGATTAAATATTAGGCTAAATGAATAGACTTCATTACGCGCTGACGCGAGCAGCTGTTCTCCTACACCATTCTCTCTCCTTCTTAAAACCTGTTCATATTCGCCGTATGTCCGCATGAAGATGTAGGCTATAATTCAAGATGGTTAAAGTACGAGGATCTCTTTTTTGTCTCTTGTTGCCATGGTGAATCGTAATATCGGGGCTCCATTAATGTTGGCTTTTTATGCTCATGGTGCACACGCTGAATGAACTTACTCAGAGTTGATTTAACAAACTCAAATCAGCTGATCTGGAACCAAAAACAAAGAGTCAACTGAGGGTAAATCAACTCAGAGCTCAGGATTAGACTGACAGTTTGTTGAACCTTCTTTCTGAAACAGGCCCCTGGACTGTGAAGGTTGTACTTGCACACGGGTCAATATAATGGTGACGTGTTATGTGCAAATTGTTTGCATATGGCAGGCAAAGGACGTACTTGATGAGGGCAGCAGCACTACGTCCTTTTATAAAAGTAGAAAAGGATGTTCAGGAAGGCAGGGCAGGTGAAAAATGAGAATGTACACATAGATTAGTAAAATAATATAGGATAATAATAATAAGAACCTAATTAGCCCTGTTGCTTTATATTCTGCCCCACTTGTGTCTAGACAATCAACTCTGCTACCAGCTCTGAAGCAAACTACACTAAATCTTTGTTTCTATAAAGTCATTAGGCAGAGCAGACAGGGGACTTTTTTTAAACATCTACTTATAGGGTCAAATTAAATGAATCTCTCACTATATTGTGATGATAGATTGTGTCCATGTTTGGTTAAATGAAGTGACCATGATAAACTCAGGTTCAGAGTTAACAATGTGATGTTTGTTTGTTGTGTCCTTAAAGATGAAGACAGCCGGGTAGCAGATCTGTTGTACCAGAAGGTGCGTGTCCTCTGTTGGGTGATGACAGGGCCGTATAACCTTGAGAGCAGGGCCCGCCATGTCAAAGCCACCTGGAGTCGCCACTGCAATGTGGTGGTGTTCATGAGCTCGGTGGAGGACCCAGACTTCCCCGCAGTGGGCCTGGGCACAAAGGAGGGCCGGGACCAGCTCTACTGGAAGACCATCCGAGCCTTCCATTATGTCTACGAGCACCATGCGGATGAAGCAGATTGGTTTTTAAAAGCAGATGATGACACCTTCGTTGTAGTGGACAACCTGCGCTGGATATTGTCCAACCACACCCCTGAGGAGCCCATCTACTTCGGCAAACGTTTCAAGCCTTACACCAAGCAAGGCTATATGAGTGGAGGGGCTGGCTATGTGCTCAGCAAAGAGGCTCTTAGGAGATTCGTGGAGGGTTTCCGGACCAAGGTTTGCACACACACCACGCCTGTAGAGGATCTGGCGCTGGGGCAGTGTTTAGAGAAGATGAATGTTCTGGCGGGAGACTCAAGGGATACTTTGCACCGAGAAACATTTCACCCATTCGTGCCAGAGCACCATCTCACTGGCAAGTTCTCCAAGAGCTTCTGGTACTGGAGCTATTGTTACTACCCAATTGTTGAGGCAAGTCCCCTCCCTTCTGTTTTACTAGTGAGCTTTTGCTACGTAAAGGGTATGCTATTACTTAGAAAAATAGCGAGAGCCAACAAATATGGACCATGACTCTAAATCCTTAAGGGACTGATCCCGGCTCAAAAGCCATGAATGGTGCATCCAATGGGCTAATGCTTAAGATTCATACCATATATTTGCAACATTCCTAATTTGATTCTTGCAGGGGACCCTGGTTCCTCCTCTCCATATTTCTTTTTCATATACTGTCAGCCGTCCCATAGAAGGAAAATGCCCCCAAAAAGTACTAGGTAGTTCACAGATAGCTCTCTCATGACACATCCAGCAGCAGAGTGGATTAGCCTAAATAGAAAGGGGCAAGTAATTTGGGGAGATGTGCTCCTGAGGGGTTAAATCTATTAGCTGAATCCTTTAATATCATCTGCTCTCCAACATCTGCTAGAATTATTCCTTTATTTTGAAATGTACAGTCGGGACTTATTTTCTGACTGAAAGCGACAAGTGTTTGCAACATACATAATTTAGCTTTTGTTAAATTAAACAAAACGGATCTGCTGACATAAATGACTCATCACAGAGATAATTACCCAAGAATTGAAACGTGATTATCGGGCACTTTTACACTCCGTACCTGAACCCTGCATAAAACGAGCGAATAAAAAAAGAAATGAGTTCACTTAAAAGTAGATGATTGCAGCAAAGACAATATCCTGTCAACAAAGGGAAAATTGGTCAATTTGTGGCTGATGATGCATCTGATAGATCGTACTTTGCAATTAAAATGAGACGGGTCTATTACCTACCCTTTCACACTCGGACTGCGGGTGTACTGAGCTGCTTTGTTCTCTGCAGTTTGAAAAGAAAACATCAAAAACAAATTTACTTTACTTAATATTAAAGTAATACTATTTTTAATCAGACAGGAAAAATGATAATTTGTGGTTTCAGAGCTTATGACAATATGTAAAAATAGAATCATCAGAAGGTAATTGATATTTTAGTTTCTTCTTCTTGATCAAAAACCAAAATGACCAAAACCAACAAGGACTTACTTCCAAAAAGCTAATTTAAAAAGGGATTAGCACTGTGCTACTGTATAAATAAAAAACCTTTCAAAACAGATATACCGTCATTGTTCTTATATCAAGATAAAAATATAGACTTTATTTTGTGAGCAACTTAAATACACTGTTAAGCTGTCAAAGTCATTATTTCACAACAGCTCCTTTAATCTGAAGCTGTCCCTTCAAAAGAAAATATTCTCTCCTGTTTTAGTAACACCTGTTAGTTAGTCGCATCTTTCTGCCCAATGATGTTCTGAAAATGAAAGGTCTTATTCAGAAATAAAACTGTGTTCTTGTGAAATGATCAAAGATGTATTGATGCAGGCTTGGGACTGTGTGACACACACAGGGACGAGAATAGATATCAAATAAAATGGAAAAGATTTCATTCCTTTAGTTGGATTTGAAGAAACACAGCAGCCCTGTACTTTGCTCAAATGACTAACTAGTGCACATAATGGAGACGATTATTTCATGCACCTATTTGCATACAAAATGATCCTGTTGTCTCTTTCTGTTCATGTTTTTTATGACTTATATCTTATTATGAAATGGATAGATGTGCACAATGAGATTATCAAAAGGACAAACAAGTTTCAACAGCTGGTTTTTTAGATTTATATCAATCTTTGTCAATTTCTCTCTCTTATTTGTTGCAGTAAAATCTGCACACACAAAAAAAAAAGCAGATTGCAGATAACTAACCCTTGTTAGTATCCCTGTTCTGTATCCCTTGTGTGTGTGTGCGCCATTCTGTGTGTTAATGTTTGTTTTGTGTGTGCTTGTATTTCTTCCTCAGGGTGCACAGTGCTGCTCTGACCTGGCTGTATCCTTCCATTATGTAGAACCGGAGCTGATGTACACGCTGGAGTACTACACCTACCACCTGAGAGCGTACGGCTACAGGCCCCGCTACCGGCCCTCTGTGCGCCACTATAAGAACCTACACGCACTCTCACAGACAGTCGTGACAACAAAACTTAAAGCTGCTCAGGAGCTGACGAATGCAAGGAATCACACTTCAGCCTTCTCTGTCAGAGGAAACCAAACTAAAGCAGAGACAAAGTCAGAGACAGAGGAGAGACATGACACGCTAAAGTCTCGGCCGTTCACTGGGAACAGAACTGCAGTAACTCAAGGATGAGTGCGTGTTTCAGCTGGGGTTGAAATATGCTTGATTTTTCCAGAGGTGTATTTAACCCTGCGCTGGTTGTTTTCTTCTGTTAGGCCTTCACTGATCACAGCATACATCAGCCAGTCTACCAGAATGATAGTGTGAAAGATTTAAATGTGAGTATGATTCTCTGGCAGAACCAGGAAATATATTTGGTTAGATTTTATTTTGACATCAGCATTAGATTTCTAAAAACGTTACTGTTTGTCAGAAGATGAAGTGATTCAGAGAGTTTTAGTTTAATGTATTTCACAAGTTTCTGATCTTAGCCAGTGATACAGCACAATGACAGACATTTAAAGTGTTTTTTTAATTCATTATTCATTTGTTATTATTGTCCTAGAAATGGAGAGAAATGACACATCGAGATACAATATCTGTTCTGCCAAAGAGTCCAGGTTAAGATGGGCAGCAGAAGACTGTATGTGTCACAATTGAGAATCTTTTCTTTCTTGCATCTTTGATTTTATGGCTTAAAATCTGAATATTCGTGAAAGCCTTTTCCTCTGAGGATGTAGAGTCAGTTTTGACTTTACAAAAAAGGATTGAGCCAGCAGGGGTGTGATGTTTTTGTTTGGTTGAGAGACGCATCAGCCGTGTTTTGAATGTGTATTTTCTTTTTAAGCTTTAACAATGAGAAGCTCTGATGAGTGTTTATTTGAAACCCTTTTGTGCTTTTGTAAAAGAACGCTGTAGCATCTGATAAACACAATATCATACAGAACTCCTGTGAATCTCTCCTCTCAAGTCATTTCATGAACACCACTGTAGCAGGTGAGATTGAACATTTCTGTCTGCGCTGGAGCTGAGAGAATAACCATCAACAGCTGCAGGAAACTGGACAGACATTTCAGATGAATCAATTATGTATAAAAAAAATTATGTTTATTTTGAACTTTGGAGAAAATGAATAACATGGTAAAGACATTGTATGAGTCAGCTATCACTTCTAATCATGTTTTCAGATAAATCAAATACAAGCTGCGTAGATAATGAATGCTTTCATGAGCCAGCTGGCCGGTTTACAGTGTGAACCGTGTCTTTAAAAGTTGTTTTCATCAGATATTTACTTCATTGCGTGAATTCTTTGTGATCCTCTGTTTTCTTTGTCGGATGAGAAGGTTGGATGAGAAGGTTGCTTCAGCATGAATACCTAAAGCCCCTGAAGAAACCTGTAAAAAAAAACACATGCACAGAAGGTATTACTGCTACATTCATGGATTCAATTCACGCAAACTCCTTCTTTCAATACTTTCAAGTTTTAAAAGAATATTATTATTCTTTTAAAACTTGAAAACTTCAAGAGCAGAAATCTCCAGACGGCCCCACCATATGATTGTATTCATCTCAAGCCAGTGTAAGTGGTAACTTTTATTTTCACCAAGTATTGGAGATGTTGTGATGTTCTGTTCTTCGAGTGAAAAACAAGAGGCACTCACCTCAGCCTGCACTTGTTAAGAAAGATGCCTCTCCTCTCTGGATACTCTCTCCTCCATGGACCATTATCTGTGAGAGCAGACATTCGAACATAGGTCAATAAGCATATATAGCACTGGATTTATTGAAGATATTTGCCCGTTAGGAAATGTTACACTCACCAGGCTCTGAGTTTCTCCTGCCCATCAGACCAACAAAAATGTCGTGCATTTCCCCTGAGAAGAATCAGAAACATTTGATTGTGAGTTAAATATGAATTTCAATTAACTTTAACAGAACAGGGCTGACTATTCATGTCATTAATGAATTAAAAAGGTCTTACTTTTTTGTGGTGGCTGTACAGCGTTTTCATCTGGGAGTCATGGAAATAAAACAAAAAGGAAAACAGGATTATGAAGAGTTACTAAATCAGGGATTTATCTGGATATACAACAAATGGTCTCTTGTCATATTTGAAGTCTATTCTATCAATCAATACTCTGATCATTAGCATTGCTATAAGCGTGTTAAAGTAGCCTAATTGGTTTGCTCTCTTCTTCGATCAAAAATAAAAGACTCACCGGCATTCCTTCTTCCCATCAGACCCACAAAGCTGTCGTAATCCAAATCGCTATACCTCTTTAGAATATTCCGCTTCAAATTGTCCAAACCTGAAGTCTGCTGCAATCATGATCAAAGAAAAAAAAAACTGCTGTTATAAGTTTGATGGTGTGAAACTAAGATCAAGGTTATTACGCGTCAGTAAACCTACATCTGAAGTTGATCTGCGCATTCCGGGCTCCTCCTCGCATCTGGACTGGCTGTACCGAAGTTTCATGATGAGGAACAGAGACACCAGCAGAAAACCTCTCCTCATTTTCTCAGAAATACCTGTGTGAAAACAAATACAGTCCTGTGTAACCATGTCGTTTTCTTACAGGAACAAGCAACACCGAGTATTGTCTTTCTATCAAGGAGAAAATGATTCTTTTTGCTCAAATCTCGCTGCGTAATCGGTGCGTAAAAGCGCGCGGTTTAAGGTTGGCAACACTGAAACAGAATTTTAATTTTATGAGGAAAATATTTTCAGATTCTCATGTTTGAATCCTGCAAATTAAGAAAAAAATACTGAACACGTTCTTAATGTTCCCTGTAGTTTCCCCTGCAAAAAGTCTCGGTAAAAAGACAAACCCATAACTTCACAGCCCGGAAAGCCAATCGTTGAAAGTAGAATAATTATTTAAACATTTATACTTAAGGCACATGACAGTTTTTATTTTCTTACCTCTTTTCTGACGAGTAGATAACTTGGTGAAAGAATCAGCTCCGTGCGCCTTGGTGAGTAAGATGGGATGGATAGATCCTGCAGTGAGATCCTCTCAGAATAAATGAGGCTTCTAAGCTTCGGTGTAATAAATAACAGGCTGGAAACCTGCGTAAAGCCAATCAACGACTGAGGCGTAGGTGGGGTCTCGGGTCTGATATCACGTAATGATGAGCCAACTCATTGATGGTCATGATGCTGCTAAAGCGTGCCCCCCCCCCCCCCCCCATCACCTTCAAACACGCACAAACACTCATCATCAAAAAAAAAAAAAAAAGCGTCGGTGCAACGTCACGAGGACATATGAAGGTTCGTGGACTCTAGCCCATCCTGAACATATATGGAAATGTTATAGCCACTAACGTTAGTTGGCTAACAGGAAGGAACAAAAAAAATCTTAAAACTGCTGCTGAGTTGTGAGTGTGAGTTGAACCCTGAACTTGTGTTTTCAAAGTATAACAGTCTCACTGATCCAATTTTTAGCCACCATGAAGCTCCTCTTGGTGCCTTTCTGCTCTATTGACTATTGGACATGATCACAGTCAACATACTAATCTTTTTAGGAAGTAATTATATGAATAGCAGCTGCCTCTGCCTGTCACTAGAGATGATTGATGGGTTACACAGTGGTGTATACATAATTGGCTGCTCAATTAACCCACCAATAGAGATAATGTGCAAAGAAAACAACAGTTTGCCAGCCTTTATCCTAACAGGTTCTGACTATATCATTGATTAACTGTTTCATTTTTCAAACCATGCTATATATGAAATAAAAGAAATGGTAATGAAAGGATATTTTTGACTGAAAAGCTTTAATGTTTGTCTAAAGCACAAATAAAGAGCTGAATCATTATCAGTACAGCAACTGAACAGACAAACTGACTGAAATCCAGACATATTGTTTTGACAGACACGTTTTCATACTTGAATTGACACTATGAGTAACAATGCATTCAGACAGACACTTTCCATGGCTTCTGAGTTCTGCCTTAAACGGCTCTGACAGATGCTGGGATGACATGTCTGTCTTGTAACTTGAAAAAGCACCCGGTGTGTGGCACTTTTAAGAGTACATCTTCCACTAAACAGCACAACATGATTTAGTTGCTATTGCACCTATACAAATCACTATAATACAATAACATAATGCATACAATAGATACTTGTAAGTAAACAGAGGAATAAAATGAAGTATTCATTTCAATCTGGAAAATATTTGTTTAATGAAAACACTCTTTCCTGCTTCATCATGAATGCCTGAAAACCACTCACATCTAGTGCTCATAACAAACCTATCATTTGTCTTGCAATTACACAAGCAATTAGACTTGTGTCTGTGTTTGTGAACACATTCAGGATTCAAACATGCATAAATATTTCAGCAAAGTGAAATGTGTTATCATAGCTGTGAAGAGGCAGAGGGAACTATCAATGGCTGTGGACTCTAGAGATTGAGGCCTGATCTAGGGTATGGCACCAACAACAAAGCAGCAGGCAAGAACTTCATAGAAGGTTAACACTTCTATGTTTAAATAATGACTTCCTATTTCCATATTTGTCCCGTTCCTGTATGTAGTAGTGTGGGGGCAGCAGCGCAGGCAGGGGTTCGGGATGGGAGATCTGACACAAGTGGGGAAGTCATTAATTGCATTTTTACATTATTGATGAGTGTTTTATTATCCCCCTTGATAATCAAAGCAATCCTCCTTTAGGACTAACACATAACACAGGGAAAGAGTGCCAGGGGCTGTTTATCCACAACATGCCATGGGAGGGGAATTTCCCTCACCCAACCGAAAGGCAAATGGATATTGGATGTGATTAGCTTCAGGGCTAGATGGACGTCCTGCTCTATCACCAGTCTGGTTGTCACATGCCCTGTGTGCTGCTGAACAATATGACATGAACCCTCAGCTGTATTACATTTTGACATCATTCATTCCCAGAAACAAAAAAGTGTTCTCACTATGCATGAGCTACCCTCAGAGCTACAGACAACTGTGAAGGTGATTTGACAATATCTGCCCCTGACAGGTCAGCAGGACGTTCACAGTTGGCTCGCTAACAGCAGACAGCCAATGGTGGCTATAGGTGAAACTAAATGAGAGATAGAGAAAGTAAAACAAAACTCAAATCATAGATACTACTCATTTGATAAGAATATTAATGATGAAGCATCCCAGAATTTGTATTATGTATAAGAATAATACTTACACTATTCTGCTGATAGTCCAGCAGCTTGCCACTTGAAAAACTTAAAGTCTTCCTTGGCAAATGTTAAAGCTCCTGTGAGGAGTATTTAACTGGTTATGAAACAGACCTATATCAATACTGATGTTTCTTTTTGGCCCAAAAAAGCAAACAAGATGATCTGCATGAAGATTGATGACCTCTAAATAGATATTTTAAATTCCTCAAAAGCTGAGGCAGGGTAGGTGTCAGACAAAGTGAGTTACAGCATGCTGAAGACACAGCTTTTGTTTACATTTTCCTTTGCAGGATTCTTGATGAGTGATACATTTGACTGTTAAGGATGAGTTTTTCCTGTTTAAACACACTAATTACACATTTACAGGACAAAATCAGCAAAGAGATAAGGGCCTGTGTCCACAGCCATTTTTGTGCTGGAAGCGTTCAGGACCTCCGTTTCAGAGAGCTTCTCACCGGCGCTCATTTTTGCTAGGTTTCGAAAGTTTACATCTGCTTCCCTCGGTAATGTCCATTAGGTGTGTTTAAGATAGCCCTGTCTGCTTAATATTTGCTTTAATTCAAGGAAATATCACCAAGAAAACCTGAAAACAATATAAAGGAGTCATGTCCTGGCATCAGAAGCAGCCTGGAAATTGTTCCCTCCAAAAGACGAGTCAGACTAGCCTCTCCTCCGCCATTGTTGTTGACAAAGCTGATGTTTAAGTCCCACCCCGCCATTCTGATTGGTCGGTGAGGGAGAAGTGACATTGACGAGGGCGACGCTGTTCCAAAAGTTGAGCTGGTTTCAACTACGAGCATCTAAACGCAGCTGAAAAAAACAGCTGACGCCAACGGCGTTTCTGCGCACAGGGTGAAAAAACACTGAACTTAATTGGTTTGGTGTTAAAAACTAGCGCTGACAGCGCTGTCTGTCTGGACACAGGCCCAAAGCGAGCCACAAACAAACTGAAAATTCTTCACGTGAGCTTTCAGTGCTGCAGACAGTTAATCAAAAAAACACTTGGAGGTTTGTTAATAGAAAGTTGATTAAACATTAGCTTCCTTGTCCAATAAAATC
Organism: Tautogolabrus adspersus; assembly: GCA_020745685.1. NCBI lineage: Eukaryota > Metazoa > Chordata > Actinopteri > Labriformes > Labridae > Tautogolabrus > Tautogolabrus adspersus. The sequence continues at coordinate 14,796,211 of CM036547.1, read as the reverse complement.
TTCCTCTGGTTTCATCCATAACAACTCTAACAGTTAGATTTGATATTGTGGCCAATTTATCCTGATTTTCATGTACATGAATTGAATTAACAAGCTGAATAGATTGTGATAACCTCGCTGTTGAACATATACTGAAGAGGAAAGAGAGAAGGAATGTGAATTAAAAAAAGGACCCAGACTGAATCAGAAGAAAAGACACTTTCTGTGTGTGTGCTTCTTTGTTGACAAAAATGAGGCGTGTAACTTTATCTCACATAATTTATCAAGTCTCCACTTAGGCTGCAGAGAGCCACAAAAAGTTGACATATGTCGGGATTAATGAATAGTGATTCATGTATTTATGCAACAGATATAGCCTGAAGAATATAGTCACACAGTCATACCTCAGCTGTCCTTCTAATAGAGCTGTCAATCATCCATTTGTGCAGGTTTTCATTGCCTGAGAGAAACAAGATAAACTAAGTTCCACCCTAGAGACTTGAGAGCGGATGATGACGTTACAGTCTGTATATGGGAGAGATGTTGTGGGAAAAAAAGCAACCAGGGGGAGATAGAAAAAGTGTGCGAAGATGAAGAGAGAGATTGCCAGGATTTGTGAGAACTTGCAGTGTGTAGATTTGGCTCTATTTGTTTACAGACTGGAGTTGGGTTCATATATTGTAATCCCTGGTCCATTAGTCCAAGGCGGATTCTGCATGTTTGAACACACTAACAGTCCTTCACACACTCGGTGGCCATCCCTGCTGTTTGCTCTTGCTTGTGGCAACATGAAGACTAAAATAATCACATCTCGATTATTCTGGGCAGCATCACGGTAGATCATACGACACAACTGTCAGTAATTAAGTTAATGGGCACTAATCGAATAGTATGAATTTAACCTCTCTATACTTCTCCTTAGGGCATGCAAATGGTTTTGATGGATGAAATTTTCTATTCTAACTGCTCCTCCCTGATCTCTGACTCGCTAGGTCCTGAAGTGTCGCTTCCATCTAAATGTTAATTTGAAGGCTGTTTCTTTAAGACTGGCATGGATGCTGATTTACTTTGAAAGTCCATTTGCATTAAATCACGTTTGCTGTGTGAAACTGTGAGCTGTTGTCTCGCTAAACCCAAAAACATTCAGTATTTTCAGTGTTTTCCAAAGAGCTCCTTAAAGTTATTTTCTGCTCTCTTCTTGTCAAAAGGTTTTTGTCCTCTTTAATCTTCTCCCAGTGACTATGGTCTGAACTGAGGCCTATGGGAGAAAATAAGACCCTCTGAAGATGTTTCGGCTCTTGAATCTTTCTTTGAGATAGATTGCGGAATGTTTTGGTCCTCTTCTATTGGTATTGCCCATTTTCTGCTCATCATGCAGTGAAAATACTCTGGAAGATCCTGTTGATCACAGAGACAATTGCTTTGCCTTACACTTTGTCGTGTTGACATCCTTTTATTTGCACTTAAGCTGATAAAATGGGCATAATCATATTCTTGAGTTGTATTTTCGACACTGCCATGATGTTTCTTTCCAAAGGAGGATGCAGTCATTTACATTTACAGACACAATTGTGGTTTTAAAAGTTTGTGAAGGATTTTTGGTTTGAAGCCAACGTTTTTGTACTTTTTAATGTGACCATTTATTAACAAACAACTCCTTAAAAAGATGTGACAAGAATTTAGAGTTTTAGATGGGAGTTGAATGCTGACATTTTTCTGCAATGGTGAGAGTTGATGAGTGCTTCAAGCTACATTTGTTTTCACTGTTCATTAGGCTAATCTGCTGCCAACTTTCAAAACCTTTTACAGCTCACAACATGTATTTGAATGCAGGTTGACTATTGTCTGTGCCATTATTTATTCTTCATGATATATTTATTCTTTGTTTTATATTTTGTTAATTTCAGTGTTAAGAATTCATTTCCTGTTTTATTTTGTATTCATCCCTCGTGTTGCTCGTATCCCTGTGTAAATCTCTGGTTTAAGTTTTTAGTGCTTCCTGTTTTATTTTCTCATTTCTTATCCTTGGGTGCGTTCGGATTGTCCCTCCTATCTCCTTTCACTATCCTTTTTACCTTAACCCCGGAAGCGTTTAAGTGGCGGCCATGATAAGAGCCGTTCGAATTCTCTAAAAGTTAAGGAAAGGTGGGTCAATGCTTCCTTTATAACCTCCTTTAGCATAGGAAACACTGGACCATCGTTTACGAAAGGAGATGAGATAATGCCGCCCCACAATTCCTTGCGGCCGCAATATTAAAAGCGACTCGCTCATCCGACCGCTCACGAAAACTAACGATCTGTTGGAGGAGAAATGAGGAGACAATCTGCATTTGGTTTATATATTGATTTGACTTATAATTTGTTACTGCCTTTGTATTCCTTTTCTTTCTTTCTTTTTATTTTGTGTGTGTGAAGAAGGTGAACATTGCTTTTAGTTTTATTCTTGTATAATGTTAAGTGGAGATGCTTTGCTGTTTGATGTTGATTCATACGAGAAATTGGAATATAAAACATTGTTAATAAAAAAAGAAAAGGGACGCAGATCATGGAAGTTACCACTGCAATATGACTTGAACAACTTTGAACAATCTTAAACCCAGAGGTGAACTATGGAAGTGATGCTGATGTTGTAAAACGATCAAAGTGAAGTAGCCTGGTAACCTTTATTCCTTTTATTTTAATTCCAACCTTATGGTTATTAGGATTATTTCACCGGTAAGAAGGCACAGGGAAACGTTTTTAGATAGTCCATTTTCTAAAAATTGTAGTTTCACCACGGCCGACCCACGTCACTAACCTCCGCCGCCGTCGAATGCACCCCTTATGTTTCTCTTTTACCTGTGTGTATTGTTAATGTTACGTTCGTGAGTTGTCCGTGTATCTTCAGTGTCTTCTGTTTTTATTTTGTAGTTCTTGTCCCCAGTGTTTCCTGTCTTACTTCCTCCCTTTGTCTGGTTTCCCTCCATTTTGATTGCCCTGATTAACTTCAACTGTGTTGTTATTCTGACCTGTGTCTGATTACCCCAGTGTCTATTTAGTTTCAGTGTACCTTCCCTCTTGTTGTTAGTTCATTCGTCTTCCTACCCATGTTTTGTAATATGTTTCCTCGTGGCTACTGGTGTATGTTTGATCGACCTTTTTTGGACTTTTTTTGGATATGAAACTAAGTACGTTTTTGTTTGCCTTTTTTTTAAATGAAACTTTTTGTTTGTTCTGCACTTGGGTCCAGTTCCTTTTTATTTTTGAACTGATGACAGTCAGCTATTATCCAGTCCACTATGTTCCTTCTTACACTCACTGGATTGACACATACTGTATACATTTTGTTTGTTCAGGTCAACAAATAAGTGAACAATATCCAAATCAATCCATCCATTCTCCTTCTGTTCTCCAGGGTCAGCTCATGAAGCAGTATACTGAGGTATTCTTCACTCTCCCCAGCAATCTCTTTCAGCTCATCCCAAATGATGTTTATAATCCCTTCAGCTACATCGGATACTCCTTCCAGTTGGATGTGCCTGGAAAACCTCCAAAGGAATGAAAAGGAAGCATCCTATTTGAACTAAATATACAAAAGGATTCTAACATGTCACTGTTAATAAAAGAGGCAGATTATCCTCTGCTGGACGGGCCACATAAAAAAAGAGCGTATACCCACTTCTTTAGGCACCACTACACCACTGCTTGTATCTGTAATCTTGTTCTTTTTCTCCCTTCCAAAGCTTTGAGGTGCTGACTCTAGTCCTGGGTTATTCTTGTTTAGATGCAAAAAGACCCAGTAAAGCATGCTGGCCCTCGGCTCTGCTGGTTATGAAAGGGCTGTATGGCTCAAACCAACGGCTCTTGTACAGCATACAATTCCCCTGACAAGAATCCTCAGGGGTTTTAAGCTCTCTCCAAGTCCATAAAAAACTTGTTGATTTGATGGGAAAACTCCCATGGCCCTTTTATTAAACCCTGCGTGAAGAGCTGGCCACTATTCCAAGGCAAGAACAAGAGTCCTCTTTGCTCCTCCTGAATTTGATGTCTGACAATCGACCTGAGCCTCATTCTGGCACCCTGGAATGCCATTCCCTGTGGTCGCTTATGGTTTTAAATGCTTCACTTAAAATGCGAACCACCCTTTAACTCCCATACAATGTCCACAACCTACTTGCAAAACCTAAGAGGCTATATGCTAGGTAGAACATCTGATAAGGGCTTGCAGTATTTCAAATAGTTGTTGACACGATTTGCTTCAGACAAATCTCATCCACCACTGGCACCTTGCTGTTGAACAGATTTTGGACAAAATCAGAGACCTGGTTGAGGCTGTACTTGATCTGTAGGGGCATCACTGAAGTTAAACAAATGGTTCACAGAGGCAGGATCCTTAAATTCTTACAAGTATAAAACAAGTTTGGTGTTATCAATGATGATTTTCTTACATTTCTATAGGGCAGGAACTTTACCCTGTCAAAGTTACAAGTGTTTCCTTGAGGACTTTCTTCCCGGAAGAAAGATAATATGCAGCTTAGGTTCATTACCAAAAGACTTTAATAAACATTAAACCTCAAGGCAGATAACTCTTTCTGCCTTCTGGTGTTTTTGCATCTAATTCAGCCTACTCAGGCTAACCAACTCCTGAGAAAAGACACATGATGTCAGATCTATCCGATCATTGCACCTAATGTCAAACTGCTGTTGGTTCATTTTTTTCCTCATATCTAGCAATTCTGGATTAAAATAACTCAATAGCTTAATTTCTTCTTAAGTACCCTCTAAATCTGAGTGCAAGGCCATGCCAGCTGGGACTAAAACGATGGGTTACATGCTGATCTTTGGTTTTTCCCTAACCGCCGTCTTCATTAACAGTTTATCAACAATGAGTCAACACCCAAGCACCTGTTGACCTTGCTTGTGTTGATACCATGCTCAGCATTGGAATGCCTAAGGTCAGGGGCGGACTGGGATAATAATTTAGGCTGGGAGTTTGACTCCATCCCAGGCCACCCTGTCCACATGATCCACTAAGTGTGTAAGCTAACTGTCCTGCATAATTACTTGCAAAATAATTCAAATCGTGATATGACAGCAATTAGATGATAATGGTAAATGTGTCATAAAACTGCATTTTAATGACATTTTGTGCTACTGAGATGCTCTGGCCTACAAATTCTGTTCTTCAGATGTAATAAAACATGTTTGTTTGGGAAAGACACCAACACCATGTCACAACATCATGATTATACCTGTTTCTTCAGTGAAAATTTAAATTGAATCCAATCAGAAGCTTTTTTACATGTCCTAAAATTCCCAATAGAAGTCGCCAAAGAGGGGCTTGTTCACTGTCTTGAGAGCTGTACTCCAGGTTTTACAGTTATATTTTATGTTGACTCCATGAACAAGTGTCTGTATAGTTCTGTGCAGATGAAGGAAATATAACATAAGGTAGCTCATTAAAGTGGTGTCAATGAGGGTCCACATTATTGCCAATGAGAATCCATCACATCTGGCTTTTCATTTTGAAGGCTATGCCAGAATGTGAGCTGTCTCTGCTGCTTATTTAATGCTGTCCTATATGCTCATCTGTCAAGGTAAATTATGGAATCATGAGATCAAATTGTGCAGCATGGGGACTGAGAAAGAAATTGAAAAACCAACAAAAGCACAAAAGTTGCATTATTCATCTTCTGATTGAATTTGAAGATTTGCTTTTAGGACTTTTCTAAAATGCCACTTTCTGCTGCAGGTGAGATCTGTTTCTGCATGGTATCTCTATGTGAGCATACTCACACTCATATCTGCATTAATGACTGCATTTATATTTTAAGAGAGCACAGGCTCCAAACCGCACATGTTTTATTCAGCTGTGATGGGACGGATCCCCATGAGAATAAGTAGAAAATTTCCCATGACAGTGCTTGAAATACAATAGACAACATTGATCTGAGCACTTCTTAAAAGCAATAACCTCAGACATTTCTATAGGGGGTTGGATGTATCGTTTGTTCTTTATATGATAATATAAAGACCAGTATGTTCAATGTATGATGCTCATGGACAGAAATGATAAGACTGGACCAAGAGTCCTGCATAAAGGTAATTTTAGATACAATAAAAACGTGGCTGGTATATGACCGCTGGCATTTCCAGCTCTACTCTGTCTCTTTTCACTGGAGACCAAGTCAATAAAACACATTATTCATGGACCACTCACCTAATTTTCTGCTTGCATTACCTTCAAGAAACAGTAGTTATTGCTTTCATGGTATGAGTGGTCATGTAGTGATCAATTCTGACACATCAAGACAGTTGTTTTTGTCCTGAAGGCAAAGCAAGAGCAGCTATAGACACAGCCAGCATTAATGAAACACAGACTGAGTTCTCCAAGCTGGGAGGATGTCAAAATACCATCAGGTTTTGTAGGATTGATTTGAATTAGTATAGATAAAAATTTTTGCAAATGGTGATGGTCTGTACTTAGAGTTGAGCACTGGTAACTGCAAACACATTGAGCACCATGTCCATCTATATTTCTAGCTGCAGTGGTAACGTGCTCTAATCAGACCTTCTAGAAGGTTGCGACATTGTTATTGTAACATTTAACACAAGCTTCACTAACCCCTGTGTATTCTTTGCAATCTTGTAATTTTGCCAAATCATCACAATCATTCCACAAATTCGACAAATCAACCTAATTCCCCAATGTGCGTGCTGTGTGTCACCTTAAATCCTCTTTGATATTCAACATATCAACTCCCTTAGATCAGCAAAGCAGCTTTAACAAAATAAGGTATCATCTACTGTATATTTATTGCCTTTGGAAAGCTGCATGTTTTTCTTGTTGCTGTTAAGCAGACAGCAGTACCTGGGTTAGGGTTAGGGTTAGGGTTTGGCATCTTAAATATATGATGCGCTTTTAGTCAACCAAACAATTAAACATCATCAACCTCGCTAGTTTGCTCCAGAATTAATCGTGAGTTAAACTAACTCTTTATACTTTTATAAATGTAGACCCACAGTGATAGTTAATTGTTTTGTCTAAGCTGCAACGTAGCAACCTAACACCAGGCCATAGCTCCAGTTAATGGGCTCTCTCCCCGCTCCACTGCACAAGATTTGTATGATATGTTTTTTTTTTTTACCTTTAGACTAGTCAACAGTATAATTTTAAATGTTAGTTTTATTGACAGGAAAATGAATACATTTCTTATCTTGACACAGTAATTCATTCATCTGTATTTTAGGCTGCTACAGACAGAGAAAGGCCCTACAACATACTGTAGGGAATGGGATTTGCAATACTTTTTGTCACTACAGTTTGTGGCAAAATCCCCACTAACCCCTCCCCCTCAAAGCACACACACAGACACACTGACACATACATATGACCGATAGCCCTGGGCTCTCCTCTGTAAAAGACAAGTGCCATCCATAACAGGCAGGCAGAGGCTGGTAAAGTGATTACATTTATAACACACAGTGTCCTGGTAAACACAGCTGGCACCATGGCTGTCACGCTTGACATGAGGGCAAATTGCTTAGTTCTTATTGAATAATGTATTGTGTTTTTAGTTTTGTCTTAGCAGAAGGTTGTCATCGAGATAGCAGATGGATGGGGCTACACCTTTATTCCACCTCACTTACTGTAGGAACTGTGTGACCGTCTGAGCCAGAGGATGTCACAGACGGCCAAGTATGATAACAACTGATAAGATACCAAGAGCAGGACATTTCAGGTCTATTGTGAGCATGAGGAGCACATTATAAGCCTGATGTACATCACTATCTGGTCATTACTGTCATTAAAATTCATTATCAATCTGTAATGACAGTGTAATGAGATTTTTATCTGACAGCATCATGCCCTGATTTTAACAAATGAACAGCGATTTGTTTTTGATAATACAGCACCTAGCAATACAAAGACAAAGGCAACTGTATTCTCTGGCTGAAATAAATGAATCGTTATGAGTAACAAAGTAAAAATATAACTTATCAAGTAGTAAGAAGTGTGACCAATACTATTAGCTACACCACTGACTTTTTGTTGTTGTCACATGACAAAGTGTCAATGATTAAAAAGACTCTTTTCATGCGGTTGTTATCTAGCTTCACTGACCCTAACAAAGCAGATTGTGCTAAGTGGTCATATGAAACAGGTTATCAGCCTAATAAGTTAACTTGGGATTTCTATGAGCAATGATGAACAAGTCTGCCGTCAGCAGATCGTCATACTTTACTCACTCGGAGCAAACTATGATATATATTTTTTAAAAATCACAGACTGTTTGAATGCTCAAATTAAGGTTTATAATATCACTTTATCATCATGAGTGCACAATAGGGCTGAATGTAATAACACTCAAATTAACTATTTTCTCAAATGTATTCTTGTGGCGTCTTTCAGTTTAAGACGTAATATTTCAACTGCAGCCCATCTGTGTACAGAGCAGTACGGGGCTTATAAAAATGAATATGAAAACATAATTTAACACAGTATATATGCTTAATTTTACAGGATGGTAACAGTAATGATTATAACATGATTATATATTTTATATGAAAAACAGAAAAGACAAAGAGTTTATCAGTCCTGTCCTCCTCCCCTCTCACCATCAGCTCACAGACTTCAGGCATCGTGAGTGTGATTGGTTATTAGGCTGTGTTTTTTAAATGTGTTGCACAGGTTCATCACTTATCCCAAACAAAACCCGCTCCAGAGCAGGTTAGAGTGCAGCCCTGATGTTACCTGGATAACCTAAGATCCGTACAGCCATCCATAGTATTTATGTTTTGTGCAGTTTTTTGTTAAGTGAAAGCAGCATAATAAAGAAAAAAAGATTTATAGCATGCATGCTAATTTAGTTTTTAGTATAAAATGTGGCTCCTTTTTCAGTGTGGGCACAGTAAAAACCTGCATAGAATTAGTTTGTAGTGTGTAATAGAAACATTTGGTTAGTCTTTGCATGAAAATCAAATGAGCAAATTATAACATCAATTTCAGGCCACTTAATGCAGCATGCATCATTAATAATGATCAATCAATTCGGCTCTATCTCCCTTCAGCCTGATATCTTGTCCAGTTAGCCGGAACAAACACCTGTGTGGTTTAGGAGAATAGAGAAGAAATTTAGAGGGTGAGAATCACAAAGACAGAACTATGAATTGGTGAACAGAACAAGGATTTGGGTACGTTTGATATTCTATCTTTAGATTACATTAAAATCTACATAAAACACTTCACATGAATTAGACTCATTTTGCTGAATTTATTTTAGAGCACTGCAGCATGTCCACAGAACACGTTCCAGTACAACTAAAATAAGGATATTATCTTTGAGTCTGAGGTTTGCATACTGTGACTGAAGTCACTTTGTATCAGCAAAATATACATTATTCTCTTACCTCACATAGTTTCTCTCTCACACATTTATAGGCACCTCCTGCTAACCTTGTTGTCAGTTAACTCAAAGATAAACACCCATATTGTGCTCAGTGTATTTCAACTTCATCAAGGGGCAGTTATTACTGATATTACTGATATTTAATTCAAACTACATGCAAAAATCATCTATAGCTCTGGACCTAAGCAAAGAGGGACAAGGCGTCAGAGGACAGAAGAATAGTGTGTGGCTGTCACAACAGGATTATATTGAATGACAACATTATTTGTTTCCTTCCGCCAGTAACTCATCATATAATTAATGGTGGCACCCATCTTTCACATTACATCCAGAGTCTGACCATCAAGCTGCAGTGACAATGTTTTCCCCGTCCCCCACTTCCCCACAATCGTTTCTATCACCGTCATTTCCTGAAATGCTCCAGGGTTTAGATTGCATGTACTGTGGGGGATTTAAATAGAACAGCCTTGGTATGATGTCTGTGAGTCACTGTGCCTGTATTTAAGCTACATTAACAAGGAGCTGTACAGTACAGACAGTAGCTGAATGAGGAGGTGTCTAAAAATCCTCTTTCTCCTTATGTTTTGTTTTCATTGTTGACAAGATTAATTGCATTACAATAATAAAATACTATTTTAACTATCAGAAGCACTCTAATTTCCTAATCAACTTTTTAAATTTTTCATTCTGTCATACAGTCTGTGGCAAGACATGAGACTGAGGTCAATTTGAGAATTAATATAATTCTTTAAATTCAATTTTCTGATAGTAAATTATTAAATATCCTTTTTCTTATTTTTCTTTTTAATTATAAGTAATACTTATTTGGAGGTTTCATAATTACTAATCAAACAATGCATATTTATTTCTCTATTTTTATATGAATACATTTTTTCTTTATTTCAAATAAACATTTCAAAAAGTATTTTTGTAAAATTTGATCTAAGGAGTTTTAAACAAATCCCAAATCAAATAAATTCATGTTTAGCACAAACAGGAAAGTTCTCTAATAAACATGCTCAGCATGTGTGTGTTGCATTCAAGCACAAAACGCTTTTCAAAGACACTTAATTTTCTCAACAATTGATGTTGGGTCATCCAATATAAGTTATAATTCAGGTCTTTAAAAGAAAGCTCATTAATTGTAGCTTTAGCTCTTTTTAGCACACGTTTGGCGAGCTTTAGAGCGCGCTCAGCCTCTGTTATCATGTTTGTGGTGTCTTGAGCTTGTCAACGTGGCATCATTTTTGGTGTTCTTGGTTGTCCTACTTGTGCTGTTCATCAGATGTTACAGGCGTAACAAAGACTCTTTGCACACTGTTTCTGTCCTGTCTGCTCCCCTTGCTTTACACCCCGCATTGAAACCAAATCCTCACTTGCACCGGCCATGTCTGTACGCTTCTCTTCTTCAGCTACCGATGTCAAACATGAGTAGCCAAAAGCGGATAGGCTTGTTGAAATTTCTAATGTCTGCTATGATCCCTCTGAATTCTGGGAGGAGCAGCAGGAGCACATGTTCAGGCTGACTTTAATCAGAATGGGAGGAGAACCCATTATTCAGTTTGCTCTGCATTCAACCACAACCTGTCCTCTCCTTTACCAGCTAGTGGCTTAAGTGTGTATTATAGCAGTTTGATCAGCTCATGTTGGCTTAATCTAGTGTTTAAGGATCTATTTTCCCTTGTTTTAAGATAAGTCTTACCATGGAACTGACCGATTATGCTGTGTATTTAAAAACAATCCTTGCTAATTCTGATGCCTCATATTAGATGTCCGTGAGCTCTAGTCCTCCTCAGTGAGGTTATATCATCCACTTGTTGCTGCTTGTATGGGTAAATAGTTAGCCCACAGCCATCTAGCCAAAACTCAAATAATTAGTCATGTTATTACTGAGGAATAGACTGTTCAAGCTAACACTTGTTATTCAGGGAAAGCTTGAATTCTTGACATTTAACAGATATTAAATAACTGTACTGTTTCTCAGTACATCTCATTCCTTTTCAGAAGGTTTTTTTTTACCCAAGGACAAAAATCAGTGTGTACATTTTCTTCCGCCACACTTTTTTTATTCAAGGGTCTCCTCATCGCCTGAAAACAGTTAATTAGATTCACTCAAGCCATAGCCTTTGCTGCAGTAGTGCAGCATGGCTATTTTGCCTGGACCGCCTACTCCGACATAAAGGACTGCAGACTGTTCTGTCACAATTGTTGCTTTTGTCTCAAGCTGCTGCCATGCCAACATAACTAAGCCACCCAACTGCCGTCAGCTCAGCCCTCAGACCGCGGAGATATTAATAAGATACCTGGTAAGAGCAGGTTATTGGGTTACTGTTTTTTTATAGCAGTTAATGACAGTTTAGTAGGCCCAAGGTTTACTGCACACTGTAATGAATGTTGTAAGACATGGTCCACTTGTATGAAAACAATACCTTAGGGAATGTGGCTGCATCATGTGACCCTGAGTGGGAGTTTGGTTATCATTTGGATTGTGGATGATTGACTTAATTTCCCTGAAGGAGACCAGATATTACTTGTAGGTTTCATGGCCCTTTCGTCTTCCTCGGATGCCTTGAGGTTTCTGCAGAGATGCCTCCATCAAGGGAGGATTGATAAATGCTTTCACAGCAGCGTGTTGTCATTTATTCAAATATCGAGGGCTTGATTGAAGAGATAATGTAAGAATGAAGAAGAGTCTGACATGATGAATCTGAGAGGATGAGTTTACACTGTGGTGTAATTTTAGAGAATGTACACTGGTGTAAACCCCCAAGTAGCTGCAAACACAATACTAATATTTGAAAACAAGCTGCAGTGAAAAGAGCGAGCTCTACAGTTGGTCTCAACACAATTTTGCAACAAGTGAAGGTAATGAGATTACGGAGTAGATTACCCTGTTGTGTCTCCTCTCTCTCTTCACAGACTGTCTGCAGAGCCTGCATTCGTTACTTCCTCACTGATGCACCTGAACCTGCCAACTCATGTTTGTTCAGATAGACAGAGATCACATGCCTGGATTAATCTGAGTTCTACCACTCAGATGTCCTGCCTACTCTCACTCTGCATCAGATAATATCTCCGGAATTTTGACAATTTGCAACGTGAACACATGCTTGAGCTTGTTCACTTTATAGTTGACATTCAGCCCAGTGAGTACACACTTTCACTCAGTGACATCTATTTGCTTAGGAAGATATCTCATAAAAATGAATGGCTCTGAGGACTTTTTTCTTTCTAACCCCTTAAAAGCTTTTAAAACTTTTTCTGCTTGAATAAATGTGAACAACTCACCTCTTCTATTTGAACACTGAACCTTCTGCAATTTTCTGTGCTTAAATTATAGACTAATATTTGATATAATGATTCATTCTGCATGGGAACATGTTTTATTGCCTGTGTCACCCTCTTTCAATAGTTAAACGCCTACATTTCATATTCTGCGCAGCATTCAGTTTAAGGCTAAAATATGTACAACTTTCAGTGCATCAACAATTGAACAAGTGTAGTAAAACATAAATATATTCTAGCCTTTAAAGGTCTTCATTTAGTTAAAGATACTAGTAAAGTCCCTGAGTGATTATAGCACTGTAAAAAATAATCACAACATTATCATGTTTGCTGTTTGCTTTGCATCAGGAGAGGCAACCTGTTACAAAAAAAGGGAACTTTGTAAAAATATGTAGCATAGCAGACGGCTTCGGAACAGTTAGTTAAAGGGATACTTCCCCAGTTGAACATGAATCTGTATTGAAATTGGGTCATATATGCAGTAGAAATGTGAAATAAATTTTTACCGAGAAAAGAAAGAAAGTGTCTTTTTGGCTCATGTGGATGAAAGACAACAACTCCAAGAATGCACAGCACCGCAGGCCACTCCCACTACAGCTAGGGTGCTCTATTTACAGACAACAACTCCAAGAATGCACAGCACCGCAGGCCACTCCCACTACAGCTAGGGTGCTCTATTTACAGTCTTTAAAGCCATTTCCTCAGCTGATTCTGACCAAGATTTCTTCCAGAAGGAATTGGCATCTTAGAAATTCCTGGCAGCAAACGGACTGTCTGTGTCCATAGGCAAACAGTGACAGCACCGACACCACCAGTCCGCCCCAGCTCGAGCCGGCCCAGGCTCCTCGTCCTCACCGCCTCAGACAGGCAGGGCTTTTGCCTCGGCTGCAGCGGAGGCACAAGACCTAAGTCGGCAGCATCCTCCTCATGTTCCTTTATCAGCCTCAACTGCAATATTACATATCAACTAGAAAGCAACCAGTATGATCACAGGGCAGAAATGTGCGAATTGCTGGGAATGCGCCGCCCACCAACAAACGACAACCAGTATATAATGTAATACGTGCATGTAAGTTGTAAGGGTTGTACAAGTTTAACGCTTTATTTTAATAAATAATAATTGAATCAAGCTTTTTCAATAGACTCTGTTGTTTTAATTTACTGAGACAGAGAGAATTTAAGATAAAGGCCTGCCTCTAATACAAGCCTACTTCATATGAAGGCCTGGTACCTTCTGCAGTGGAAGTCAATTACAGTTTTTCTCAGTCGCTTTGGTGCATTTCTCAGATCAGAATTGAAATTCTCAAAACTACAATCTTCACATCATTGTGTCACTTGTGCACATCAAAAAAGCAGTTTCTCATTTCTTTGAACAAGTTGCAAATGCTTTGGTACATCCATGCAAATAATTATGTACAATTCTCTGCTGTTTCCCACATTATCAATTGCTTATTTCATGTTGATCAAAATGTATTATAATGGGTCTCTGTTGAATTGTCTCACCCCCACAACATTTAGGCATTAGTTCATCGCACAAGTCTTTACATGCAAAATGGTTAAACAAGTTGTCATAATATTTCAAGCATATTTCTACATTTCCATTAGACTTTTTTTCTAAATCTGTCCTGAATTGGAAAATTGCTCCCAGGTGAATCTTGTATTTCTCTAACGAAAGGAAATGTGTGAAGCATTAGATCAACCAATGATCAACCGCAGTTTTCTGAAATAGCTCAAAGGTGCATCTCATGGACCATCAACTGGCAAGTATATAGCCGGAGCACAACACAATGTTACAATGTCTGACAATGGAAGGACAAGGAATTGGACGGGGTCAACAGCCAGAGAGAAGAAGAAGAGGAAGAGTGCCATTATAGAGGACAACAACATCTTTGAAAACATCCAAACAGTCAGCATCTCAACCATTGACAGGGTGCTGAAAAGACACCAAATGAATAAGCAGCTGTACACTGTTCCCGCATACATTAAGGTGTAACTTACAATAATTGTCATCAGAACTTTAGCCATAGTTTACATCAGAACACCCTCCAGAGTACACTGAGACGACACGAGGACTTGTCATTCTGATGGCACTGACATGTTCATTGAAACAGATATTTACTTTTGAGAGATGAACTAAGGATTTTGAGCAAGAGACTGGCTTTTGCAGGTAATCCATGGTGTTTTGTTATTTGTACGAATGGTTTTGAGAAATGCACTTACTGTTTTGCAAATGTCGAGGATGATTCGAGAAATGTACCAAAGCGACTGAGAAAAACTGTAAGAAGTAAATAAGTAAATGAAATTCAACAGAGGATGGAAGTAAATCAAGTTAGTCTGTTAAGATTTACGGTTTTTACACAATCATCTCAACTATTTTTTTCTGAAAAACAACAGTAGAAAGCTTGTTACGTTTTACGAAGGCTGGAATCACATTCTTGCCTTCACATCAATACCAGTGAACATGCTAAATCTTTTCATTGCATACCACATATGTGATGGAAAAACTCTCAACAACGAGAATGAGCCAGCATGGAGGGAGGAAAAAAAAAAGGAGAGCAAAAGAACATGGCCTCTCATCTCAGGTGCAGACTTCCATTTAGAGAAAAGTGCAGGTAGCTCAGCTCCCTCTTCAGCTTCCATTTGAAGATCCCTGTCTGACCATCTCACTGTGTTATTGGCACATTTCAATGCATGGAGCTCTCAAGAAAAGAGCTGCTGGTTCTGCCTCTTATAGCTGTCTAGTGCCAAAGTAGGTGCATGCCATTAAGCTCTTGTTTTCAGGGATCGTGAACTATAGAACTGACAAAGTTTTGCCAAAACGGGGAATATTCAGTGTGATGTCTCCACTCTCCTTCAATCCGTCTTCATCTGACAAAAATAAACTAAATTAACAATATCAATGGCAAGCATAAAAAGGCCTTAATGGATGCATTACTAATTTAACATTGAGAAAGCTTATTTGAGTACACTAGGGAACTTACATTATTAATCACACTTTGGTTTGAAAATGTATTGTGGTTAAAAAAAATCTTTACTGTAATGATTAAGTGTGACACCCATTCGCTGTACACTAAATGCAAATGTTAAAAATAAACAGTACAACAATAACCACAGTCCCAACATTTCAATGAAGTACTCAAATACTCCAGACTTGACTTTGAATACATACATAAAACAAATGTTACTGCAGCACTTTAAATTAAAAAAAAAACATCTAAAGATCTATGTCTGATTGGTGACATAAGATTTTTCGTTTTCTCTGACTTGCTGCAGATGTTTATGGTTCATTTGGTTTTACAATGTCTTTGTCAAGCATGGCAATAAAGAACTTAAGGCATAGCAACCATCTGTCTATCTGCACATGGCCTTTTCATCTGCTATACGCCTGTGAAATGTTCCTTGAAGTATATTCAAAGAGCTGAAAGGTCAGCTCTATATAATGTATATATTCAGAACTATACCCATACGATATGTCCTCGATCATCAGTGCTCATTACTGTATCACTCACTGTCAATTTCACTTGAAGTGTGAATAAGTTTGATGTGCTTCCCAGTCATGTCAGCAGGGCCATCTAGTGGCTGAGTTGTGTAATGTCAAAGGGTACAGAGAACTGCTTCTTGGGAATGTTTAAACAAAAATTGGAATGACTTGAGGGTATTTTTAACAGGAAATTAGCAACCCTCTCCTGACAGTACAATGCAGCTCTTCATCTGACAGTACAATGCTGCACCAGTCAGCTACCAGTCCTGCTAGCTACTGCACACAAAGGAGAATCAACCATGTCTGATAGCAGCTGAGTTGAGAATGACTTAATAGATGTTAGCGTTTCTTTTCTCTTTTCTGCAGAACAAATGACAAAAAATGTTGCATGGTAACGTTATCATATGGAACAAACCCTCCTTGTTAAAAACGGATTATTTCAAAAATAGTGTATAGTACAACAACACCTAGTACCTCCATAAAAACATAACCGAGTGTACACTTTTCTAACAATGAATCTGAACACCATGTATTTGGTAAATAAAACAGATGATAATAATAAATATGAATAAAAAATACATTTGAGGGACATACAGTAGTTTTAGGGGTCAGAAGTCGGAGTCTTTGTAGCAGTAGTTTATGACTTGAAGAATAAGAAAATTGAGATTTAAAAGCCTACTTTATGCTTAATAAAGTAGTGTTACATTACAGATTGTTCTGATTTTAATATGGAGACAGCAGTGCACTTCTCCTACTAGCTTCATCCATCATTAGCCTGAGGTACACAGCACAGGAGATAAAAAGCTTACTTTAAAATTACAATGCTGACTTACAGTATGGTGCAGCTAGTTCGTCTTCTTTTTCACTTTCCTTCATGTCGTCCTTCTTATCCCTCATTGGTGGAAACATCACATTAGCAATGAGCATCTTTATTCCTTGACTTGGCAATCTGTGATCGTCACAAACAGCAGCATCAACTTTCCATCCTTTCTTAAGGATAACTAAAGGAACGTGGTCCATAGTTAGCCGATCAGCATGGCCTAATTATATTACAATGAACCGTTCTGATACGTGTAGTTACTAATAATTCTCAAACTGTTGGAGACGTGTGTTTATGTTTTCTAAGACAATGAATCAAACTTGCGAGCAAACTAATCATGTTCACAAGCAGCAAAGTAAATCACTTGCATCACACAGTGACATCATTTGGTAAATTAAAGATATTATCAAAGTGTATTTATTTATATTTTATATAAAAATAAAAATCCAGGGTGATGTGTCCAAATGTATTTGCTGTTTTACAGCAAAAGACCCTGCTGGCCCCCCACAGTCGTTGTAAGTCCAAGCTCAGAGGGGTGGTAATGAAGATTTACTGAGAATATAAAGATGACGCAGTTGTAGAAAGTCTGACCAGCATCTGTGAGGACAAAGACAGCAACTGATCTGCTTATGAAAGAAAAAAGTAATCAATTGCCCCTATTTAAACATTAATTTAAGTTTTCCCATGAAAGACAATAGAGAACAAATAAAAACTTTATTTTTATTTGTGGATGAGAATATTTTTCTTCTCTTCTCTCCCATTAATCTTCTCATGACCCCCAGATTTAACGTGTGACCAATGAGGGCAGTACCCATGGTTTAATTAAAACTAAGAAACAGGGATGTATATCTTTTTGTGATTAAATATTAATAGAATCATGTGTTTGTATTGACACTGAAGTGCAATGGTGAACTTTGTGATTATTTCTTATTCTAACAAATCTTTCCCTTGTTCAAAATGCACAAGTATAACATCGCTGTATGTTCAGTACAGGATTCTCTGGGCTGCTCAATAAAAAAAAATATATTAAAAAAAATAAAAACAATTTATTTAGCCATTTTCAAAACAAGGACAATTAATAATGCAGTAACTCCTTCTTTATGAGATATTGTGATGAAACTTCCTTGAGTATTTTAAACAATAGATGCCATAACTTATGATAAATCTCTTCATTCTCACCAAATGACGTGAATATCAGATTTTGTTTTGTCCACGTGTTTAGTTTTTTTTTTGCTTGAACTGAAAGAACATGATTAATATTTAATTTTGGGTTCCCTTTATTCTCAGAACATGATGTATGAGTGCTCAGAGGAGTACAAGGGCTATGATTCAGTGAGACATTGTAGTGTACAGATTGAGACTGTTCTAGTATTTTTCTTTATGAACCATGGGAGGGTTGCTCCTGATGGATTCATAGAAAACCCAGAAGACATTAGTTTCATTTAATTATTTATTGACATTTACTTTTTTTCCCAGCATGGTTTCTCTCAATACCAATAGTATTGACAATAACGTTTCTTTTTCATTTAAATTACATTTATAATGTTTTACTCACATACACATTTATTGTTTCATTTTCTTATTGCAATTAACAAGAGTAGCCAGAATGAGTCAGGTATTGCTACAGTTCGCCATACAAACTCTTTGTCCCCTCTGACAGTGAAATTCAAAAATAACTTTATTGGCAAGACAAAATAACACCATAGCCTCTCCATCTCTCTCTCTGCTCTTGGAGAGGCTGAGGGCAGAATAAGGCTAAGGCTAGTAGCCCAAACACAGCTAACATGAAATACCTGCCCAGAAAATCTAACATTTATTTCCCATATGTGAATAATGACGATGAATCAGTAGGAATTACCACATCATGGACATATCTAGGACAATATGAACATATCCGTGGTGCTGCTACTTGGCTGACCTACCAGGGACAAGATTGCAGGTTCAGTCATTGATCAAGTCTCTGACAGAATCCAGAACGATTGATCAATCTTCCTAAACCAAACATGTGCAGGTTTTTTTTTTTGTCTCCATTATTGTGTTAGGCCACTTTTAAAAGTCCAGGTTGCCGTTTGTCTCTGATTGGTGGGAAGTGGGGAAAGAGCAGGTCCCAACACACACTAGAATACGTATGGTACACACACCAACAGGAAGGAGAGCACAGATCCTGGAATAGTTTCTCACTCATTAATTGAACTCTGCAAAGGTTTATCCAGCAACAACAAAAAAAGAGCACAACGGTGGAAGCTGACACCAAGCCAACTTCTTCTTTAAGTAATGGCATAGATATGTTCCGCAGGATTTTCACTTAAACACATTTCTCACACACAGAAAAAACATAAGCAAGTCAGTGAGTCCAACTCATAAAATTAGCTTGAATCCCTAGATAACTGGCGTTGTACCCTGTCACCCAAGCAGAGATTACCATAGTAAAAAGGCCCTTTAATATGAAGGGTCGGTCCCTAAACCCAGCTATACCTCTGTGTCTCTCGCTCTCTGTCCGACTCTCAGTCCCTTTCGAGGGCTCACACTCCACATGGAAGAACAGAAAAGTGTATCAGCTAGCTGCTCCCAGATTACACATGACTCCAGACAACATGTCACAACATGTCACAATGAAAACAAGTCACTCCGATAAAAATTGCTCATTGCATTGCAATATTCAGACAAAGGTAAGACATTAGAGCTCATTGCTTCTTAATGAAAGGGCACAGTGTACTTCTCGCTCAGAAAAGGGTGAAAGTTTGCTAATGCTTAGCTAGCTTCTGTCCGTCAACCGTCTGTCAATTTATATATCATTTATTAGTAATAATCCCACCCTTCATCTTTGCTCATATTAACATTTCCTACCTACAAAAATATTTTTATTGTCTTTTCTATTTTGCTCTTTTTTTAAAGTGTGATATAAATGCAAAAAAACCAACAGTCCAAACCAAACGAAACAAAGTGCTCACTAGTCTTTGTAAGAGAAAACAAATCATGGTGCGTTTCATGGCTTTCAGTTGTAAGACAGGAAGTATTGATGGATGCCTCGAGCTGGACGTCTTGGTTCCCTCCCTGCTCTTGGTGGCCCTCGCTGGCTCGGTTGTCACTCCAGCTCAAGATCATTTCTCCAAGAATGTGTTTGGCTTTTGTCTTCCTCTCTATAATTTGTTTCCTTTAAGCATTATTGGTTTGTCAGTGTCGATGTGACCTCTACTATACACTCATACGAACCTTTGGAGATGAGGGGAAGGTGAGGAGGAGGAGGATGGCAGGGCAGAAATGAAAGAGTTCAACCTAGTTATGTAGAGGCCTGACCCTGCAGGACATTTTGAGAGGCTGCATGAATGTAACAAGATGACTAAATCAGTAAACAAGGTCACACCTTATTCATACCTCCCCACCCACACAGTGAATAAAGACTCGGAGGATGTGAAGATGTCAAATAACTTCTTTTTGAAAGCTAAGTGTGACACAGAATGGATTTGAACTTTGCCCTCACCAGTTCATTGTTTGCAATCACTGGAAAAACGAACAGATTATTGCCATCAAACACATTTTAAGATTGAGCTCAAATGCAGCAGTACAGTACGTATATGACTTTTGCCATCTCACCCTTTAGATAAGCCCTTCTCTGACTGTTATGGAGGTTGGCAGATGTGCCCTGTAGCGTTTCTTTGTTGATACACTCTATTTTAAAACATAGATTTGTTTGGGCTTGTGTGTGTCTGCATGCTGCTTGGGGTGAATCCATCTGCTGACCCGTGCCAGCCCCCCTCTCACCTCACACTCTCAGGGAAATGACAGGAGAGTGCAACTCCCCACAGTCACTTTTCCGCTCTCTAAACCCCAACACCCCCCAACCCCCTCTACAAGCATCAGTCATGTTCAGATGCAGCTACCACCTGCCTGTCAGCCGAAGTCATGTTGTTCCTAGCGACGACCTAGTGTCACAAAATGAAGAGTTGCTGGCCTCTGCACAGAAGGGGACATGTACAGTACCGAAAAGACCGCCACCGCTACATGTGGAGCTAACAGCAAAAGACCGATGGAAGCAGCTACCCTACTGACATAACATTATTGTCTTGGTTTTTGAGGTGCATAGGATGAGAAGATTACGTTGAGCTGTGATGAGAGGAAGAGGAACCCAACCTGGCCCATACTAACTATGTAACACTACATTTGAATGAATGTTTCTAGAAAGGTTTGCGTGTGTTTCTTTTGTAGCTATCCAGGCGGCCATGATGGGGCCACAGTGCAAGGGAGGGGGAACCAGGGAGGGTGAGAGATGTACAAGGGAGTTCAATGCATAATGAAAACCTCTCCTCTCCTCATTCCATCTACTCATAAGTCTTTGAAATGAAGGGAGAGTTTCAGGTAAAGGTAAGAAAGAGAGACATTTTTCTACTCCAGTCCGCTGCTCCATTCCCTTGTTTTTCTCTCAGTTTGATTTCTAAATGGTTGGATCTTTTTATGTCCCTTATCAATTGCTGTTTGTTGATCATGTTCATATATTCACAGTGTGCTTTTGGAGTGGCTGTTCCTGACTGGCAAAGGTCAGAAGGTGATGTGTCAGTAGGGGGAGAAGAGGATTGGCCCGTGGGTGGTGCGGATAGGCCCAGGGGCGGGTCTCAGGATGGCGTGGCTAAGAGGAGGGCCTTGCAATAAGTGATGGTGGTGATGGGGTGCAGGACCTGCTGCACGGAGAGCCAGCTGGTTTGAGGATGCTGCGGCGGCCATTGCTGCAGCAACAGCCAAGGGGCTCGGCAAAAGCCCCGCGCCCAAAGCTTTGGTGAGATCCTTGGAGAAAGTCAACGAAGACTGCAGACAAAGAGACAAACGAAAACAGTGAAGAGAGAGGGAGATAAGAATGATTTATTCCAGAGGGTCGACACATGTAGACCTTAATTCTGTAATGCAGATGTTTCATCTAAGTTGAGATGTTCAAGAAGAGTCAAAAAACAGAACAACTGGCAAATATTTGTAGTAATCAAATTAACACGCTCTACCCACTCCAAGGTCCTGAAGACCTCATGTTCTCTATTATCACTGTCCATCTGATCTGTGGCTCTGTGCAGTAAAAGGAGGAGTAGGAATTCAAGAGTGAAAATTCGAAGCTTACCGTCAAATCAGCTCCCCTGTGCTTCTTGTGCCGGCTGAGGAGGGGGTTAGGCTTGCCCGCCATGCCATCCCGGTGTCTTCGACTTGATATGTGCTGAAGGACAGAACACAGGGACGTTAAAAAAAAAGTATCCATGTGAAATAAAAGTAATGTTTTGGACTATTATTTTTCTTCTACCTGTTTGAGTTGCAGTTCAGAGTTGACCCGCACATTGCAGATCTCACAGTGGAAGGTTCGTTCCTGAGTGTTGGGGTCCACTGGCCCCCCTCCCTGCTCACCAATGGGCTTCGGGCCCAGACGAGGATACGCCTTGATGGGGCCCAGCCCGCTACGTGCCTCCAGGATAGTTTTGTGTTTGGTTCCTGCAGACAAACACACACACACACACACACACACACACACACACACACACACACACACACACACACACACACACACACACACACACACACACACACACACACACACACACACAAGAAAAACACAGGTCAGCAATGTAATCAACCAAACTGAAATTGCCATTAGAAGTTATGAATAGAATAAAAAAAAGAACATTGGATACGAATCCTAATTTATTACGCATGAGTCATACTGTTTCCATCTGGCTGGAGTTAAATAAATGTGGAAAAGTGTTTCTCTGCAATGCAGCACACTGATGGAGACTCTGTGACAGTGATGAATATCAGGCATAAAAGAAAAGAAAATGTACCACTGGCTTGACTCTCCAATAACTTCCCACATATGCACAACCTGCTGAGCATGTTTATGTGTAAAGCTGTAGTGCTAAATTCTGCCACTAGAGGGCTGCAGTTAGACAGCGGTGCTCTGTGTTATTAACTCAAAGCCTTTTCTATTGCCCATACTGTCTAAACTGTTTGATAATGTTTTTAATTCAGAGGAGTGATGTAAGGTCATAAAGTGTGGACTGTTGTAAATTATAACAGTTCATGTGCCAACATCAATGACGGAGCTGAACCACTGAACCCTCACTGTCAGGATAAAAAAACTCTAGACAGTAAATGTCACAGTTTTTAAATTTAGGACCGGGTTATTATGAGAAGCAGGTTTGTCTGATCTTGGGATGGATTTGAAGTCAGCTTCTGATTATGACTCCTGTACTTTTGACAGTATCACTTCATATTTATGCATTGAAAAAGTACTATTACATCATGCTGTAGTAGCTGTAAGACTGTATTTTGCCATACTGGTAACAGATGAAGATGAGTCTGTATTTGAATGAGTTTCATGCTTTTTGCTGTAAGACTATATATATTTTGTCAATCATTTATACAATCGGAATAAGGCATATTTTACTATACAGTAGACAAAACTAGTCAAATAAAAATATTTTTTTAAAACACTAATAGATTAGAGGCACTGCTTTGTCCACAGGGGTCCCCATAATCAACACAAAGAAAAAGGTCCTTACAGGAGCTTTAGAATAATCTACAAGAGAGGCACAACTCCAGCTTTTACATTTCCATGTAGTTTCTCCACATGAAGTGATTTTTTTCTTAATTTGAACGTACACTCTCTTCTTGGCTTTATTTTCAAAGAAGACCAAGAGGTGCTTTTGCAAATAACCTTTTCGTCAAAGTGGTTCACAAAGGAGCACATAAGAGAGAATGCAAACAAAGTTTCTCTTTTAATGATCAAATGTTCTGGCTTTGACTAAAAAATGTAAACATGACCCGCCCACCGACACTCAAATTTCCCACCTCCCATCATGCTCTGCCTCTCTACCCTTAAAGTAAAACATCCCGCTGTCATTGGCTCTGACTTTGAGTCACTCTCTAAACCCACTTTGAACAGAGTTAAGGTTACAGCGTAGAGAGAAAGCATTGGAGTGGGATGGTGGGGGTGGTGGTGGTTGGGTGACATGGAAGCTGTGGGCTCCGCGGAGAAGAAGGGGCTGGAATGACGGATTTCGCTTGTGGCCAGAAATGTGCTCTTGGGGTGTTTCTTTTCGCTTTGTTCTATTTCGGTCTGACAATGGATGGCCTAGTGGATTTTTTTTTTGCCTTTGTAAGGTTGACTCAGTGTCAACTTACACACAAGCAGATGAGGCACATTTAAAAACACAAAAAGAGGCAATGGTTTGAAAGGAAACAGTTGTATAAATGTTGAAATAACATTACACATCGTGCTTTTTTTTCTCCTCGTGTGCTCGTATCCTGATCTCTGTACAGCATGTGCTTTTATTTTTAAATCCTTTTAACATGCACAGTTTTGATTTTGAGAATGAGTAATGAGTGATTGCTTCCAGACAATTTCCCTCATAGAGATTAGACTGTTTCAATTCTAAGTCATCCAGGGGTTGAACTTTGCAGCCAGCTTGTTGACAGCAGACTGTAGCCTCTGTCACTGTGATCTCCTTTTATACTTACATGTGCATGTACATTGTAAACATGCTAATAGGCAGATGTAACTCAAGTGTATTTTAGCTTTTATCAATGCATGAAAGAGCATGGATAATCTAATCATTATGATGGCAACGATAGCACTTTTATTGTTCAAAACATTATCTCAGAGGTTCTCATTGTCTGCTTTCAAGTCAGTTTAAGCTGCTTAGACAGACATTACTCAAAGCAAGTGAGTTACAGTTACACAGTCATTGTATGTTGTGTTTTCTTTGAGTAGGAGAGTGAATAACAAAGTAAAATAAATTCTGGAGGTCAGCAGAAACAACATGTCCTCAGAGGCAGACAAGGTCAAAAGGAGAGCTCCGTTGGCATGGCATGATGGATTAGAGAAGGCAGCAGAAACCTAAGGGCTGTTTGCAGCCCTGAGAAAATGTCTTCACGTGTGAAAGCTGCCTGACACAATGTTCAAGCTGCTATTGTCATGAGCTCACCCACATAACATCCCTATTTTTCTTTTATTCCCCAGATTAACTCCCTTCTGCAGTGGTAACCGTCCTCCTCTGCAACTTTGTCATTTGGAAGGCTCCAGGCTAAAGGAAACAGTTTTTACGCTGTGTGCAGCAAATCAAAGGACAAATCAGGAATGTTGGGGAGTGGGAGAGATTTTGTTTTGAATAATCATGTCTTGTGTGGGGTGGGTGAGCAGAGTGCTGGATGGTAGTGCAAACAACATCGAGCCCCTGAAACCAGAACATGAGTGATCGGTTTCATGGGTTGAGACATTCAGTGTCAAACAGATCAGTTATCTGCTTAGCATTGATCCTCTCTGTGCCGTCTGCTGGGTCGCAGTCAAGCCATCACCTGATACAGTTGCACTGCCAGTATGTGTGTGATATTCTAAACAAAGTGTATTATTTATGTATTGCCTTCATTAGATAGGACAGCTGATGAGAGACAGAAAATGTCAAAATGACATGCACTAAATGGTCGACAAAGGGAGTCAAACAAGTGACCAGTATGTCTAGGAATTGTTTTTGGCTCAGGTTTTCTCTTAGCCTATTAAATATATTTTGCACAGTTTACCCCTGTCATTGCAACATTTTCAAAGCAGTTTTAATAGCAGTTTGAAAAATCACAAAGGCATTTTTAAACGCTGCTATGTTGGTCTTTCTCTGCAAAATCCATCAGACAAGCAGGGTGTGTTACTCTTTGTTTCTATAGCAAAAACAGCTCTGTGTGATTTAAGTAAACAGAGTAGAACCGAACAGATACAATTAGAAGGAAGTTTGTTGTCTGAAACGTCAAACTTAATCAATAGTAATATTAATCCTGCATGACCTTAATGTCAGCTAATTGCAGGAACTTTACAGCAGTTTTATGAATCCAAGCTCACAGATGAACCCACCTTTGTTGTGGGCCTCCAGCTGTGACAGGGAGTTGACAGCCACCTTGCACAGCGAGCAGTACAGCAGCTTCTTAGCCTTGTCCTCCTCTGTCTCTGGATTGGACGGGCTGCTGGAGGCCTGGGGGCCAGCGGCTCCTGAAACTGGGAGTCCAGTTCCGGGCTGCTCTGAGCTGGCGCTGGTGCTCCCTGGGGAGGAGGAGGAGGAGGCGGAAGAGGCGGAGGAGGAAAGGGGGATCAGGGGGGGAGTGGGGTTGGGCAGGAGAGGACACACTGAGGGCATGGGGGAGTCCATGGGTGGAGTAGGTGGGGTGGTGAGAGGAGGGAGGGGCCCCGGGGCCAGCAGGGGCACGTTTAACTGGGACAGAGGCCGCGTTTCATCTATAAAAACAAAACAAGAGACAAAGAAAGAAAGAAAAATTGTCAGATGAAATGTGAAAATAAATAACAGATTTGTATTTAAAAAGTACAAAACTCAAACAGTTTTACTCTTGACTTCTCATAAACCTTCTGCTAGTTAAACCACATTCAAAGCCACTCCCAGCTACATGTGTGCAAAAACAGTCTTCTGTGTAGATCAGACAAACCAACACAAAAAGCTTGCAGAAGGAAGTGCTTTTTTATTGTCTTCTTGTATAGGCCATGATAGTTAAAAAGCGTTCCTTTTAATTAAGTTGCATATAAGGCAGACCAGGCGAGACGTAATGTATGTCTAATGTGTGTAAAGTGACAGGAACATGTTTAATGTGTTTCTCTGCTTTTTGAAGTTTTCAAGCGAGCCACTCACTGATGTGGTTTCATCTTATTAAAAAGTTTCAGAAGGGAAGAAACCTCTCCCTGCGCATGTTTCCAATCTTTCCCACACACCTGTTGTTTTTGGATTGGGTTTAGCTTCATGCCACTTGCTGAGTCATAGGGCAATAATTAAATCAAAAGAAAAAACAATAAATGTTTCTCTTTTTTGTGCTTCATTGTATGACTGTTCTTGTTCCTTTTTTCATCACAGAACAGTAGAACACGTTTATATATACATTTCCAGGCACATGTTTCTGGTCAGCCACTCAACACGTAATGCAGTCGGTATTCAACCGTGGTGGATGTTAGCTATAGAGACCCTCTAATTTTGGGTGGGGCATTCAGACTCCCCAAATCAGCAGGGATAGCAGGCCCCTTCTCCAAACTCCACAGGATGTAGCGCCAAAGGCAGGCAACAGCAAAGCCTGCCTGGATCATAGTATTTCAGGGATAATGTGAAGTATTTCTACAGAGAAAACAAATATTGACTTCAAGTGCTAAATTTCCTTTTTAGGATTCCTTCATGCATGTTAGCATCACCCCCTGTTACTATATGGTGATTTGTGGATTGTATAACAAAAGAGTGGCTATTGCATTGCATCATCGCTTATGAAGATGCCATTGTGAGTGCTTTCCATTCCTCTGCCGTCCAAGATCAAAATTCCCTCTCTTTCCGTTTTGGAAGTTTCCAGCTGCAGTGCTGCAGGCTGCTTAGAGCGTTTGTCAAACAGATGTTGTTGTTAAAATAGTAAGAAAGGAAGAGTATTTCTCCTCTTTATGGCACAGTGGAGTCCATAAAGCAGGCTGGATTAAGATGCAGTGTGAGGGTGAGTGCTATTTGAAGAGAGTTGTGACTCATAATGTGCTTACTGTGCCACATTTCTGACAGAGCGGGTTAAGATGATTGCAAAGCTTGAACTTGAAGGTGAAAGAAGGCAGTGTGATGAAGAAAGGTAAAGTGCTTTTCTCCAGTATTGTTGTAAAATTTGCCCACACACACATGACTTTAGTACAATGCTGGGAATCCACAGCGTCCATAACATGTGGTTTTAGTTAAAATACAGAGCTGAGGAAAAGAGAGGGCTGGCCAAATAATAATGAGGGATTTCTTGATCCATGATGGCCTGGAGGTCTGCCATACCAAACCATCACATCCAGTCGCTGTTTCACCTAATACCACAGTGAGTGTCTCATACACTCAGCCCCCCTTACACCAAGTTCAGCTTGAGGCTAAACCCTTGGGTCCTACTTAGCCACAATAATTCACTTTTTGTCAAAGCCAAAATCATGAATCTAACACAGAGAATATTTTTTAAATCATATTTACTGTTCTCAATAAAAAGCATGACCGATTCAGTTTGGATTTGCTTTTGTTATGGAGTAAAAGCAGAGACAAATTGTTATATTTTTTCCTGCCCTGAGAATTCCAACGTCAGTGTTACTTGATCCTGCAGACACTAGGGATATACTGAAAGTCTAATTAAACATTGATAAGCTGGCTAACCGATGTTCTTCCCTGCTCAATGGCCTCATGGCCAAACAGAAGAAGGCAGCTTTAGCAGGGAGAGGTCAGCAGAGTGAGATAACTCAGTCCAGATGCTGTAAACCATAGCCTGGTGTGTCTACGTTGCCTTAATCCACTTCAGGAAATGAAAGCTATAGTATGCAGTCCAAGGGGAAAGGTATTGTTCTTAAACCAGTGGGATATGATACAAGCTAATTCAAATTCCAGCAAAAGAACTTCCGGTGTTGGTGGCAAAAGTCAAAGATAAAAAGGATTTCTAAGAAGAACAGTGCAAAGGTTGTTGTTGCATCTAGCATGGTGGTTGTAGGAAAATGTAGTTTCCTTACAAAATGCTCTCTCAGAGCTTGTGTTCTATTACTCTTTTCTACTGTAACATACTTTAGAAACACGGGGGTGCAACATGGCCAACTCCCTGGACTTAAAATATTGCAAAATGATTTTGGAAAAAAAAATATTTGAACGTGGAATTTACCTAGAAGGTATAATATTGTAACCTTAATTACTGCAGTAATTACTTTAATTACTTCAGTTGATTCTACAAATTTGTGGTGCTTATAAAAATATGATGTGTTCGATTTAGTATATTTAGCAAGCAGCAATTTTATTATTTGGGGTTTAATGAAGATTACAATTAGATATAACTATGATTTCACTTTCATTCACTGCATTTGAACTATTATTTATGTTTTCATGTGCAACACTTATGTGAAACATTTAAGTTGCTATTTTAAATTCCCTTGCCTTGTTGTGAACTTTAGTTCCTACCTGTTATTGTTTTAAGAGGGACAGTATTGGGTGTGACAGTGTAGAGTGACTCGGGCACCTGTTGTGATCTCGGAGTGAATGCTGAGGTGTGCTGTCTTGCCATGTTCGTGTTGATTAGACTTGAATAAAGAAGACAACTGTTGAAAGAAATAAAGGTAGCCCACTTGTTACAGACAGGCAGATGAACTTATTAACCAAGAAAAGAGGGTTACAACATTAAGGAGTGAACATGTATGTAAATGTCCTTCATACATGTTATCTCAAAAGGTTGGGAGCCATTATGAAACATTATGCTCTTCTGTGAACTCTTTGTTTATTTAAAAAGTACATACAATTGTGCAATTTAAAGGCGCTCTGACACGTAGCGTTTAAAATTGTTAGGCCTACTGCAGTTCAAATTCAACACATTGAAGAGAGCTATCTCTCCCCGCCCCTTCCTACCTAGAGTCGATGCGCCAGCAATTTGTCATGTCAAGGACACTGAAGCTTCAGCTCTGCATCGGTCTTAAAACTTTCCTGCGTTCTAACCACTCTCCATTTTTCAAGAGCACCTCAAATATTTAGCTTAGTTTTACCAAGTTTATGGTCTTGGAGCTTAATAGAAAAATGGCGATTCTTTAAATGGTTGGGTAGAATCAGTGATAACTGGTCTCATATCTGGCAAACCGAGGGGTGTCCAAAATGGCCATGTGGGGCTGCCTTAAAACCGCCTCCCCTTATGGTAAAAACAAATACAGACCATTCCGGACAGGAATCGAAACTTAGGAAGAGGACATACTGGCTGCTGAATTGTTGTCAGAGAAGCCAGCACTTCAACATAGCATGTTTCCTTAAAGTCTGCTGATGAAATAAGGTCATTTTATGATTACATTCAGTAGATATCTTATGTATTGCTCCTTTAAACCAAAGGAAACTTATGAAAGAGGCTTGCTTGTTTGACACAGGTCTGTGTCAGCTGCTTGCTGTGTGGGTTTGTAGGTAGCTACGTTTCATCTGTGTTGTTGTGTGAGATCAGAGATAAAGGTTACGTAGCTAGAGTGTCTACCTAAAGTACACCCAGCCCCCACCAAGTACCCATTTTTAATGATTTACAAGGTACAAAACCCAATGCTGAGCCTCATTCATAATGCAGTCTGGTGCATTTTTCCCAGTCTGGCCTGCATCCGAGCACACACCCGAAACTAGTTTGAAAGTTGGACACACGTAAGTTTTATTAGACATGCTACTTATGTTGATTAAGAGATATTTCAAAAAACAGCCCACTAAAGAGAAATACGAACAAGTGAATTCAAAGGAAAATTAATCTCCTGAATCAAAAACTATACTGTAGACAGAGCATGAAAGCCGCCTCAGCTTCGTGTAATCCGACACTACAGTCACCTCAGAGCCTTGCAACTCTAGCACTCACATGAAAGTCATCTGTTTAATTGACCTTGGTTGTTTGTGTGTGTGTGTGTGTGTGTGTGTGTGTGTGTGTGTGTGTGTGTGTGTCTGCCTGTGAGTGTTAGTGTGGATAAAAGAGTGCAATAATATCAGGGTGGTTTTAACCAGGCCCTTCATTATAGTGGGAGTGTCAGACAGCAGAGGGATAAAGTTGAAGGGGGGGGTGGGGGGCAGAGCTTCTATCCAAGTAAACAGCTGCCTCTCCATCACCCAAAGGCCCTGCCAAACCCTTAGCTCACCGGGCCAAATCCCTCTAAGCCAAGAGACCTCCTCTTTGAGGGCAACTCTGACCGCAAACCCTTTGAGGACTATAAAACATGTGACCTGTTCTGAAAGGCTAGGAAACCAACAGCATTAAACAGGACGCCAGCAGCAATGACACTTTGCTGTTTCAGCCTTCAGCAAGGTCTCGATGTGACCTGTTTGTGGCCATTACTGTTGACTGCATTTGGAATGTTAATGTGAAATAATGCAATATAAAAGAGAGAGTCAAAACATTTCTAGATTGAACTTTTACTGTATCATATCTGAACATCCCAAGAGAATGTGATATTGCGTAAAATCCCTGATCAACAAACCGGCCATTCACAGGAAAATCACTCAAAAACAAATGCTGCTCTGTTTTATAGAGGATGTGCACTGTGAGAACTCTTCTTCTTGTTCTCCCAAGTGTGTAGGCTACTCACAAGGGTCTGACCAGTCTGTTTGTGCATGTGTGTATACATGTGTTTATGAATTATGTGTCTATCTTATGTGTTTTTGCCCCAGAGTGACCCAAGGCCTATCTCCACATGCCAAAACCACAGCATCCATCCTCCAGACCCCACTTTCCTAGTTAAATCCACACACAGCTGCTTCCTCCTAGAGATCTGTGCCCTCTTTACCATTGAGCAGAGAGACGGGATCACACTGAGGGCATGCACTCACAAACACACATAAGCAAGACATTTTTCGGGCAGGCCAGGGAGAAATGAGGTCACAGGGTCACGAGACAGAGGCTTTGGATGGAAAAAGGCATTCTTTCACATGTTGCTACTTTCAGATCTTGATCATTGCAACTCCTCACGCTCTGGAGTGAAGGCTCACAGATGGCGACAGGCCTAGAGCTGATCTCAGGTCCCCCGTGAGGGAAAGAGAGTGAAGAAGACTGGCCTTCCTACTACTCTGGGATCAGCTATAAAGAAAAAACGTTTGTGTTTTTAAAGGGCTGAATAGAAAAGCCAAATACACAGCAATGGTCTTTTTCTGCCTTTTGGCCTTTATTGGAGTTGAATCTTTGTCATTCATGATGTATGCTCTGTGCCCTCCTGCCAATAAGGCTGAAATGTCTGGTAAACAGTCAGCAACAGAAATGTTGTAAATGTCAACAAAATATGGCTGGCCTATTCATTGCCTCATGTGCGATCCAAGGACAGAGTTGTGACACTGAGAGAATGGAAAATGTTGGGTTGGGAAAGGAGAAGGGCAAAGTCAAGAGGCCAAGAGTTAAAGCCTGAAATAGGAGGATGAGCAAGACATGTAGAGAGGAATACAACTGAGACAACACAGACAGAGCTAAAGAGACACTGCTAAAGAAAGATCCTGCAATGCCTAAAGAATGCCAGCGTCCTCACAAACTGATAAATTAATCCTGCATCTGTTATTTACAATTCATTAAAATAAGATTAGCTGTTGTGTCTGTCTCCTTAGAGGCTGTCTTAGATTCTGGTCTATCAGACTGTTCTACAATGGCATCATCTTTATTTTCTTAGTAAATATTAGCAAACTATTTATGGAAATAAAAAATTGTAATACAGGAGACATTGATCTGGCCTGTATTTATATAATAAATGAAACTGCATCTAGTCATATTTCGAAAGTTTTTAAATCAAGTGTTGATGTTTCAGTGACTGGAGTGATGACAACCATTACTTGTGCTGCTTATAAATTTGTTTGTTTGGTTTGTATAGTTGCAAGTCTAACTGAAAACACGTTTCTAATTAATGATTTACTTTAATTCCTCAGCCACATGTCCCCCAAGTTGCCCATGCTGCTTAATCAGCTACGTATGAATGAGTATGAATGGGATTAGTTAATACTGATGGACACTTTACAGAGCAGCCTCTGTCATCAGTGTGTGTACGGGTAGGTGTGACCGGTGGTGTAAATGTGCTTTGAGTAGTCAGAAGACTAGAAAATAGTTATTCAAGCTCAAGTCCATTTACCATTTACCATTGTGATACTTCTTAATAACTTTTTCAGGAGTCTGAAAACACACACAATCACATACAGACCACAGTGGAGTTTCTTTAAAATGTGCCAATAAACTGTCACTGCGCCCAGCTATGTGTGCTGTATGCCAACTCACCTGCTCACATTCTAAATGAATGAACACAAAAAGTTGAGCAATGCTCAGCTTAACAAATGCCTGTCTGTGGTTAACCTGGTCTAATACAGAAGATTTTTAGTGGTACTTATAATGATGCTTGAAGTTTGATTAGCCTGTCAGTCAAAAATCAGGTCATCAGACATTTGGTTTTCATTTTGATGAGCAACTCCTCTCATTGCTATCCAGGGCAAGCAAGATGTATCTCTTATGACATTTATTTATTTGTTTGAGTTGTATATACTTTCTTCATAATTGTTCTGGCCAAGTAAGCTTTCCAGTAGGTAATCTAAGAAGAGACTTTGGATTATAATCAAGTCAGTCACAAGATGCAATCAACACAAATTGAATATTCTGTATTTGGTTTTGGTTTGCGCCAGGATGTCAATTTTGAACATCTCAACCTTACTGGAAAATGGGGTCAGACTCTTCTGCTTTAGTAAAGTTTTCCTATAAACCTGCCTTCCTTCATTTAACTGATGATCGGCTGTTTTCATCAAGCATTTGCCAGAACTTAACCAAAGCTAAATTCAGACTGACTTGGACCCACTCCTTTGAAGGCTCAATCTAATTTCTCAGTGCAATTTCATGTGTCCCAGGCAGCAGAAAATAACTCATTGCTTCATCTGTGTCCCACTTTTAAAGTTACTTGATCAGTGTTCTGAATTCACATATGTGATTTTAATATAGGCACATTTTATAAATAACTTTTTACATAACTGTAAGTGCAAATAGTTTCGTGGGGTTTGTTGTTGGCCATAAGCTCTGCTGGAACCACATCAGACCACACAGAGAGCTGAGATGTTCCCAAGAACAACAACACAGTGCAAAGCCGCTATGATTAGATGCCTTTGTTATTCTTGCATATTTTCCATCCAATTTTCCAGCAAAATGATAAACCTCCAAACATCCTGCACATATTGAAAATATTTTTCCTACAACAAAAAACACAACAGCACTTTTTTCCTCTACTCCTGTTTTTTTTTTTTTTGCTCTCTCTTACCAGCTTTGCTTGGTTCACTGTCTGGGGTGGTGCCGAGGGCTCCGGGCGGAGACGGGGAGGAAGTTGGGGGCACAGTTTGAGGCTTTTCCCCTTCTTGAGGACGGCTCTTTGAGGTCTCGATGCCTTTGACTCTCCTGGCATGGCGATTTCCTTTATAATGGGCTTCTGCCTGACTCTATAGAAGAATACACAGCCACAAAAGAACATGTTAATGTTGGAAATAAACTCAAATTCCAGAAGGTGAGGAAGAAAAATGAAGGCTGGATTAGCCTTACTGGTAGGCCTACACAAAGTTGCATGTATGTCATTGATGATTGCATGCTATTCAATATACTCAGAGGACTTGATACAAAAACATCAGAGAATTAACATTTATTTCTAGAATGGGAAAGACAAGATGCAGTATTGCATTTATCGATATATTGCAACCTAGATCTGTCCATCTCACTATAGCTATTTTTTCACTTTTAAAATTAACAAAACATGATAATTCAATAATCCAGACTAACTGTACATTTGCTTTTAGACAATCTGTGTGTCTGTAGTGAACATAACTTTTGACATATATCCTCTGCAGTCTAAACCTGGACACAGGCCCTGACAAAACTTGGCCCCAGCATTCAGTAGTACAGCTATGCTGACAGACATGCCAGTGGGAGGTGAACCCTGGGTCAGTGGGATGCCACACTATCATCCTGGAGGGCCCATAAGTCCCACAAAGACACCACCCTGCCTGCTACAGCATGCATACATCACTACAGTACACATTATCAATGGGAGGATGGAATAGGTGGGAGCCTACACAACATAAATAATGTGATTGCCTTCAGCTACTCACTGAACAGGGTCAAGCTTTTGCATAATCCCAGACTTAATTGCTTGCCTGTGGATTTGTCAAAACATAAATATACATGCTACCAGGCAGGAAGACTTTGTGATATCTTATGGAAAGCTAAAAATGGGGATGCAGGGAAGCAAGATCATCCTGCATTCCAGCAAAGAAAGAAAAACCGTGCAGAGATCCATTACAGCAGCTCGTGTGGCTAATCCCACTGTATGAAAGGCCAGCTACGAGCTAATGTGTTTGTTCACAGAGTAAACAGAGGTGAGTCATTTCTCAGCAGGCTACTGTGACATCAGGGAAGTCTGTCTCCAGCCAGTGTGTTTGTGTGTGGCTGCATGATGTGAGTCGGGGACAACATGGCGGGTGATATGACCCGTTGCCAGTCGTGTGGCTTCACAGTTTGATCACACACACACACACGCACGCACGCACGCACGCACGCACGCACGCACGCACACACACACACACACACACACACACACACACACACACAAACACAGGTGGGCAAGGGGTATTATTGTTTCCCTATCTGCCATATGTTCACAGGTGCTTTATCTGACTACAATGATGGATTAAGTGTCTCCAGATTAAAATACAAGGCGCCTTCTTTCTGTTTATGTTCTTAGTGCACTTGAGTGATATTGCTCACTGCTACTTACACAAGTAGATGGAGCAGATGTTTCTGAGCATGTACTGTGCCAGCCAAATACTGTGTGTGTATCAAGGGGCCGATGATGAAGATGATTATTAAGTAGCTGGATTACAGTTGGTTGCCGGGGAGAGACATGGACTTGAAGAGTGGCTGACAGCTGTTATAGGTGCTGAAAGGCTGGGAGCATTTGAGTGACACTTGGGACATCAGACTGACGACAGGCTCTGGAGTGGGGGGGGGGGGGGGGGGGGGGGGGGGGCTTGGCATAGGAGGCAGGGGGCAATGAGTGATGTCTTTAAGCCTGTGTGTGTATGTTTTGCTATACATTGCAGAAACAAGGACGCGAGCTGGCATCATGTCGTGATTAAGAAGATGACGTGTTTAAATCATGACGACAAACTGAGTGCCAGAAAAAGAAGACCTTTTGTGGGGCGCCGGTGACCGAGTGGTTAGTTTGCGTACCTCATATACAGAGGCTGTATACCTTGAAGTGGGCGGACGGTTTTGGAACCCGGCCTGTGGCTTATTTCTAGCATGTCATTCCCCACTCTCTCTCTCTCTCTCTCCCTGATTTCCCACTCTATCCACTGTCCTGTCTGTCCAATACAAAAAATTATTCTTAAAAAAATAAGACCTTTTGTGACTGGACCCTGTCAAAGGGGTCTTAAGGAGCTTCTCCAGCAAAGCCAACAAGATCAGGTGCAAAGATAGATAAGGGTGCAGAGAGGGGAGCGATCTCTTAGATGAAAGAAGGAATGAAGGGAGATGGAAAGGTATATATGGTGGCACATGGCGGTGCAGCCACAGAGGCTCTCCTAACCTCTCCAACCAAGCCCAGGGGATCAAATGTCAAGCAGCTGAGTATTAGTGTGAGGCCCTGGACGGAGAGAATGAAAGGAAGATGAAAGAGAAATACCGACGCTAGGGATCTACAAGACAAGGAAGGTGATGTAAAAAGCTGGGCTGACATCGGGATGATATAAAAGAGGCAAAAATCTCAGAGAGAGGGAGAAAAAGCTGCAACCAGCACATCAGCCTGGAGTGCCTGTGTTTCATTATGCAGAAGGTTCAAACTGAACAAGTGCTTTCCAGCAAGATTTTTTAAGGGGGGGGGGGGGGGGGGGGGGGGGTAAGCTGCAATGTTGTAATGTTACTGCAAACCTACAGCTGCAGCTCCAGATGAGATGAAAAAGAAATAGGCAGACAAAATGGGAGGAAGTTAAAAAAACACAAAATGACTCGGATTATAAAGAAGCAGGAAATAGAGAGAGGGAGAAATGTAGTGAAAAGCAGTGAAGTAGCGAGGAAGTAGAGAGGAATGACGGATGCATATCTGCCTATCTTGCTGCAGCAGCTGTGACGTTGGTCAATGCAGGGCGACGGAGTCTATGATGTCACTAATGCAGCACGCCACCAAGGTTATTCTGCATAACCACCTCACACCACCGCACAACGCAGGGACAGCGAGGGCATAAACCCCCCCCGTTTTTCCTTCTCTCCTTTCCTTCCCCTCCGAGTCTCCTCCTCCTCTCTCCTACATTCCCAAGATGCACTGGGGCTGTCAGAGCTAGACACTAATCCATGCCCTTGACGAATGCATCTTATAATAAGTAGTGGCAGGCAATTTTAGGCATTTCCACAGTGTAAATAATGCAGCATTGGAGAGGGAGACGGGTAGAACAGGGCAGGAGGAGGTTGCTGAGCGAGAGACAAGCAGAGAGAAAGAGAGAGAGGCACAGACAGAAAAGATCAAATGAGACGAATGAATGATGGCAAAATGATGCGTGAAATGAGGGGAGCACGGGTTGGGAGCAGAGAGGCAGAGAAGGATCCTTTGAAGACAAATACATTGATCATGACAGTACTGTACATGCTAGGCGTCCAATCGCTTTCTTTGACCTATAAGTAACCCAATCGGCTCACAGATGGCAGATAAAGACAGAGGAATTCCAACATCAAGAGGCAACAAAGACATTTTCCTCAAGCCAGAGCCCCAAATTAGAAGAAATTAGGGGGGAAATGTAGCACATAATTCTTGGAAGTATTTCCTGCTGTATTATTTTCCTCAATGAAATATGCATCCTGACTAGATATTATGTAAAAGGAGAACAATGTGGGTGAGGGGAGTCCTTCTATGGAGATACAAGAGACAGTTTATCTCCAGCCGAGCTCAGTAGGATAGCAAAAACTACACTGCAGCATGTGCTTTTTGTGTACGCATGTAGTGAAAGTCACATTGACGGTAGAGTGCTTACATGTATGAATAAGGTGCTAGGACATATGCCGGGGCTGCTGTACACAAATCCTTCTGTTACTACTCAGATATGTTCATAAATAATGTGACATCAGCCTAACCTATCTCAATACAGCAGATTCTGGAAACATTATCAGCTTCCAGTGTGACGCTTCTCCATTTCTTTTCCTTCTGTCATCACCAAAGAAACCAGATTCACCATTAAATTCAATCTTGAAATTCTTCTCAGATTTTCTCTATATAACTTCATTTAACAAGACTCTAAAAGATCGCTAGCTGAGGGGCTTAAAGGATTTCATCATGTAAACATCTTTGTGGAACTATTTCCTGTTTCTGTAGGAGATTTACAACAGACAACTTTACAAAGTGGCTGCTCAAGATTACAGCTCTGCAGCTCCCAGACCATACGGAAACCATGATTGTAGACCAGAAAAGTAAATATAGCATTGGTCCACTCCTTAATTTTGTGTACTGGGAATGGATGTACGCCCTGGCCCTACAGCCTGCGCCACTGAATAGGGAGAGTCACAACCAAATTATACACTGCACACATGACATGTGGCGCTGACGTTGTAGTGTGTCGTTCTTTTTCTTCTACAAAAAGAAGAAGAAAACACTGAGAACGGGTTGGCAGCACTGAATATAAAACACTTCCATATGATTTTTTGTTTCATTAATTTGTCATCAGTCATGTGTGTAAGTTGCCCATGGGTATAATGTGTCATTATAGTATCATTAGCAGCTTTGATCAAAGCTACACCATATGGACAAACAGATGAAGCCGCTGTTCAAATTAAGTGATAGAATTATAGAAAGCATGCAAAACAACTTGCTGTGAGTACAAACTTCCTGTTTGATGGCCTTCCAAATAGAAATGAACTTTAAATGTATTCAAGATCTTAATCAGGCTTATTCTCTGTTTATGGGGGGAGTGGGGGGATTTGTTTTTCTGTCAGCTTCTGCAGCATCTCTTCAGACTTTTTGCCGCAGAGATTAGCTTTTGCTTCACCAAAGTCCAAACTCTGCAGTAACAAATTCTATTCCAGCAGGGTCAGCACTGCCAAAACACAGCCAAAACAAACACACAACATCCCCATCTCAGGTACACATTCCTGAAGAATCTGTGTATGGTATGAAGGTGTTTGTGCATAAACAGCAGGACAAAGCATTTTTAAGGCAACATGGAAAACAGAGTGAGAGACATACTGTGGACATGTTGTTTTTCTTTGTGTACCTCTGAGTTGAAGCGAATCTGGCAGACATTACAGGAGATGACGGGCCGCTTGGTCTTCACTAGTGGAACTCCAAAGGTGTGGTTGATCACGGCCTTCTGCACCGGGTCCATCTGAGGGAGAGAAAGACAGAGAGAGAGAGAGAGTGCAAATCTGTAAGCTTTACTGTAAACTCAGAAATGACTACTACACAGCTCTGCGCTCCAGATGTCTTGGTGCTACAAGTCGACAGGCCGGTCCATCATGACGAAGTCAGGGGTGAACTTGCTAAGCCCTCTGTTTAGATGAATGCTAGAAGCTAGAGCAGAGTAGAGAGGATCACAGTTTTGTTCTGCCCGAGATACAAACCATTGAAGTCTAAATGAGCTCACACAAAGGGGAATAAGGTACACAGACAAGATATTTTTCAGCATCTAACTTGTGTTGACTGTACGTCTGTGTTTATTTGCTGCAAACATTGTTTCACGTGTGTTTACGATCTGTTTTTGAAGCTGAAACACCTGTTGCACACAGACAAAGCTCGAGCCTCTGATCCTAAACCAGGTTCACACCGTCTCTGTGCTAATTGTTTCAGCCGAGATGTCCATCATCCACTTGGTGTTAAGCACCTCATATAAATTTAACTGACTAGCTTTAGCAGCTCTCCAACGTGTCATAGACTAAGCCACCCACTTTAACTGTCCCAGACACAAGAGACCCTGCCTGTGCTGATATAAAAGGACTCCTTTCCAATTATTTATCTATGTTTGAAGCTGAATGTATCCAGCGATCACTTGTAATTGACCTTAGCATTATTCTGGACTCAATGGCTAGTGTGGATTTCCAGCACAGACAAATGTCTGGTACTATGGCTACAGCTAAAGGCACAGTTCATGAGATGATGTGGCCATGTATCGCTATGCAGTAAGAATGAAGAGAGACAAAAGTCCTGGCCTGAAGACCGAGGTGGAATTGATGCTGTGTGATTTGAATTTAGAAAAAGTTCCAGAGAGTCCTCCAAGTGTGATGCAAGCCTGTTGCTTTGGAGAGCACCGACAGACTCTAAATTACTTAATTTTGCTCCGTTTAATTTGGACAATCGGCTAAACACCGAGTGTGCTCATGAAATACACAAATGGCTGAAGAAGACTCTGGCCTGAGAAAGAAGGGAAGAAAAGAGTGGCTAAAATGAATATCCTCATAACTCAAGCACACACAATGTGAATTTCTGCACAGTGCTTGTTACCCGGCAACCCAGGAGAAACAGGGTAAACAGAGAGAATGAGAGAGAGAGAGAGAAAGAGAGAGAGAAAAATGAGGAAGAGGCCTGCAACATTTAGCTGGGTGACAGGACGGTCCAGAAACGCACCATCTGGAGGAGCAAATAAGCAAGAGATTGGGAGAGAAAGAAGATGGATTGGGAGAGACAGAAAGAGAAAAGGAGGGGAAATGGGAAAGAGCCCCAAAAGAAAAAAGAGAGAAGGAGAGAGAGTAAAAGAGAGAG
The DNA here is from genome assembly GCA_020745685.1 of Tautogolabrus adspersus. Taxonomy (NCBI): domain Eukaryota; kingdom Metazoa; phylum Chordata; class Actinopteri; order Labriformes; family Labridae; genus Tautogolabrus; species Tautogolabrus adspersus. The sequence continues at coordinate 14,756,030 of CM036547.1, read as the reverse complement.
AGAGGGGGGCCAGCCGGACATCCTCACATCTCACATTCTTATCTCACTTGGCTCTCTTTCCCATACTCCACGTTCCATGACTCCCTCTGCTTCTCTCCCAAGAAACAGACTCATGTAGTTTATACTAATGCTGTTTCTGTGAATTCAGACTGAGAAATGACATTAACTGTCTCTGAGGAACTGGAAAAAAGGCTAACAGCCACTTTTAATTCAAGAAAAAAAGTCACATTTTTTATCTAAGAACTCCTGATGGTTTTTTGATCCCAACTCCCACATTCCGAGCAGATTAAAAACTTGTTTATGGGTGTCCAAACTGTGACTGGTGATACTCTCCTGTCTACACAAAGTTTTACAAGAGCTAAGCAGACTTGGTGGAGTAAATGTATCACATGATTCATGGGTTTTCTCCCCAGCTAGTCAGAGTAGGACTGGGTGTGGGTCAGTTATGATCCATCCAGTTGATTCAGCTGTTAAAAACACAGTCCAGCTGCCAACAAGCCTTTTTGGACGGCAGCTAACATGGCCTCTTACCCAAATGCTCCGCAAAACATGTCATGAAATCGGAGCAGTGCATTGTGATGTAATGGCAGAGGGATTTTCCAAAACTCACTCAGTCCCTTTGACCGATTTTAAGAGTGATTTCCTGCATGTAGTTTTTGATTAAATCTGTGTAATCTAATGTGTAAATAAGACACTTCATACCACTTGATTAATAGAGGTAAACTTAGAGCTCTTGCAGATGTGAGTAAACCACACAGAAAGCTGCATTTTGCATCACTCTGCAGTCATGTCTACAGCTCCATGGTGCCTTAAGACGCAAAAAAGTCCTTAGTGAAAACAGATCTTTTTCTGTGGAGAAACAAACCCAAAGAGCAGCCAAGCATCTCTGCAACTGTAAGTACCTTATCTCAACAACATCTTCTTTTAAAGTATTTTCTTTCCCTACTCTTTCTTTTTCCCTCTTTCATCCTTTCTTTGTCACTTCTTCTAAAGTGTTTGATCAGTTTCCTGCAACAAAATATTTGGATGCGTTCAATTCCAGCGACTAGGAATGCTCTCAGTGGGACCACTCTGGCAGTCATGCTAAAGCCTGCATTCTGCCAGATAAAAATAGAAAAGTCTTTGAAGCTTTAAATTCTGCAGTACTTTTTAGTCGTGCCCAGATGAAGACACCGTTGGATGGAAAACTAAAAATCTGAAAATCTCCAAGCATTTAGTACTCACCTTCTTCTCCTCCGAGTCTGTAGAAGCTTGGAGCTGCATTGGTCCACCTGTGTGTGTGCTGCTGCTGCTGGCTAAGGTGTGTGTTTGGGTCTCAGCATGTGCGAGGCTGAGAGTGTACGGTGCACCTTCCTCACTCATTCAGCCTCCTAGTTAGTTGTCAATGTTGAATACAAAGTAACTCACTGAAAGAAGTAGGGCTTGTGCCTAGAGATGCATTGCCAGCAAATGTTTCTTTCTCTTTTCTTCTTTTAGCACACACTCTGCCTCTCTTTGGAACTCTTCAACTGAATTCTACAAGTATTTCCTCAATTATTTTCCTAAATCACTCCTTTCTTTCTCTGACACATCACCTTACAAGTTCCTCCCTCACTTCTCCCCCTTAGCTGCTCTTTCACCCTCTGCCTCACACGTCCCTGTAGTCAGTTTCCCTCAGCTTTCTCCTCCCCTTCTCCCTCTCTCTGTCTCTCTCTGTCTCTCTCTCTCTCTCTCTCTCTCTCTCTATGCCTCCCTCCCTTCTTCATGTATACTTGATCCGTCTAGATGCAGCCAGGGTTGTGTGTCTATGTCCCTTTCTCCCCCTCTTCCCAAAAGTTTACAACATCAATGAAATGTCATCATCAGCCGGTGGAGCTTTAGCCCTTCAGCCCGACCCACCAACTCCCCAAACAAACCACACATGAATTAACACACCCACACTGTAAAGAGTTTTAGACACATTTCAATGTACATGAGATCTTATAAAGTCTCATGTTTGAGCCATAGAGAAAATCTGGTTTGTTTTGACATATTGTGCCTCAATAAAATAATTTTGCAGTTTTAAGATAAAGTCTTTACTTTTGATTTGTTGAATTCAATCATATTTGATCTTTATATTATACTGATATCATGTATGTGTATCTATCTAGGACAGGATATCTGTGCTCCCTCTTTTGTCCTGCTATCACAAATTGACCCTGCTGTCTGAAAGCGCAGCTAACTGTAGTAAATTAGCAACCACATAGGTGCTTGTTGACGCGTGCTTTGGGGAGGAGGCGTTCAACTGAGCAGGACAGGGGGCAACAGTCTATGGTAACAGGAAGCTTTTTTTGTGAATAAATCTATATTGACAAAGAACAGATTGTATAATTTTTGTGGAGCATATTGGTTCATTTTTACATCTGCCTTTTTTCCTTATTGGATTATTTGCAAGTTTGCTTTTTTTGAAAGCACGAGTCAGATACTTCATGTCCTGCAAAAGTTTGAAAGGAGCTTTTAACTTTAAGTCGCCACTACGCCCCATGAGGAAAATATAACCTTTATGATTCCAATTTAAGATCAACCTTAGTTTGACAGATGATGAGGCAACAGTTGTGAAAAGAAAATGAAACATCATTCAAATAGTCAGGAGTACATCCTTAGGAAAGTACAGTAAATACAATGAGAACCAAGATGACAGATTAACTACATGTAAAATGCTTCATTCACAGTGTTTCTCCTACCATTATATTAGGGGGGCACCCCGCCCCCCCTTGAAGGTCAAGTTTATAAAATAACGTTTATTTTTTGGGGGGCTTTTTGTGCCTTTATTTTAGAGATAGGATAGTGGATAGAGTCGGAAATCAGGGAAAGAGAGTGGGGAATGGTGTGCAGGAAAGGAGCCACAGGTCAAATTCGAACCTAGGCCGCCTGCTTGGAGGACTACAGCCTCCATACATGGGGCGCGCAAACTAACCACTGCGCCCCAAGTTAATTTTATTTTATTTAATTTTCTATATAGCGCCAGATCACAACAGAAGTCATTTAAGGATACCTTTCTGATAGAACAGGACAGCTGTCATTAAAAGAAACGCATGGACACCAAGATTCCTTTAAGTGTTTGTGTCGGTGTCCGTCGGTGTCCGCCTTTGGGGGGGGGGGGGGGGGGGCCCCCAAAAGCTGTAAACCTAGTGGAAACACTGATTCACATATATACATTCTCTAATACACCCCTTAAAGCCTTAGCTTTTCTTATAGCATCACATATTAATAATAACTTAGATCACTGCTTTAATCTTTTTGGTTTACTACATAAACGTGCAGAACTTCTACAGGTTGTTATTTCAAGAAACATCTGACTGATTCATTCAAAATGTTTATCTCAGTGTACCCTCCTTCCTTACTAATACTATACTTTACGACTCGTATTTCCCTGTGTCCGTTATATTTGAGTTGTGTGTGATGTGTCTCTATGTTTGTTAATCAATCTTTAAATGATAAAATAAAAAGACTTATATGATAGAAATGTAAAGAGAGATATCATGAACAAAAGTGATGCAGACAGTAGAGATTCAACAAGTCTGTATGCTGACGGGTTGCATGATAAGATACTTTCATCTAAAATTCCTGACTCTGCAGCCTGAGTGAGTCCACACCGGGGCTGAGAGAGCGTGCGGATGTCTCAGGCAGCTGCTGCAGATAAATAATTCAGTCTTGTCACTGTCCCCAGTCACATTGGGTAAGACAGGCAGGTAGAGGACAAATCGTATTAGAGGAGCATAAAAGCTGTATGTGGCTTTAGGAGAGGCCATTTCTCGACTATGGGGCTAATAAGTCTTAATATGAGCCTCATTAAGACTGTACACACTCAGCACAGATCACTTATTAAGAGAGAGGCAGAGAATAACTAGCTGCCAGCTCAGTGCAAGGACAATTCTCTGTGTTATTGCTGCTATTACAGTCTTTATTATAATACGGTGCATATTCATATTTTGGTGCAGACGGACACCAGAAGGCATCTGAGAATGGTGATTTTAATTTGAAATGATCACAATTAGCCATTTATATAGTTATGTAGGGAGAGCACACTCAACCAGCATCCGGTTTCCTGATTGTTTATACATTCCTCTGCCTAAAAGCCCAACAAGCCATAAAATAAAGTCAGTGATGTAACAGAGCTGCTCACACTTACTCTAATACTCTCGGTCTTCTTGGGTACATTTACTCAACTACACAACACTGAATTAAACATGAAAACATCTCTGGGAAAGCCCAGGGCAAAGGCTTCATCTATAGAAAAACATCAAGACAGAATCTTCTTAAGCAGCAACTGAAGTTATAGCTTTGTGTTTTGAATTTTTACAGCAGTGATGCATTCACTACATGCTTTCATTTAGATCAGGTCTATTCAATTTGGAGCCTCAGGGCTTAATCCTGTCATCTCAATCTCACCCTTTGATCATCAAGCACAGAAATACTTTTTTTATCCAAAAACTTTATTTTAAGAGACTGCTTAAGCAAAGGGATTTTAAGAGAGTCAAACTGAATGAAAGAAAAATGTTAATACTGCTTTCTGTTTACAACAACCTACTAAGTTTATGGCTGCGTAAACTGTCGATTTAAGAACAACATCATTTTATTTGTGGACTCACAGTGTGACCTTTGAGAGTTAAACTAAATAAAGAGAGATGTTAAACTTGACATAGTTTTGATTTACACAAAATACAACATACGAAAAAGTCAACTTCTAACCCTTCTGAACTTCACTGTCCTGGACCTTCCAATCAAATATCAGCTGTATTATGAGGCTGAGTTTTTCAGCCATTGATGTCTCCACGTATTAAACACAATAGAGTAAAAGAATTAGAGTGCTGGGCATGTGCCTGGCACTTTGTAGTGGAGCTCTAAGGTCAGAATGTCCTCCAAGCCTCTCCTATGGCCCCCTCTCCTGGCCACAGGGCTGTAGAACATCACTCAGAGCCAACGCACAGTCATAGCAGCAAAAGACTCAAACATTCTCAGCGTCCCTGTAGACCCAGATATATTTTGAATATGAGGATGGAGAGTAGAGGGATATTAAAGGATAATAGGGGCGGTGGGATTCAGAGGCAGAGATAGAGAATCAAATAGCAAAGCAAGGATGATATCAAGGCTTTGCTAGCAGACGCAGGAGTGCAAATTGAGTGCCTGCATCATTCCAGTCTCTCTAATAATCCATGTCTGCTGGGTGCACTGCGCTTTTAACATCAGTGAGAATACTTCCACTCATGTTATGGCCCATGGAGAGCTATTAAAATGACTGTATCATTAAAATGTGTTTAACACTGTCTGGACAAATGTTACCAGGCTACCATAGCAGGTCAAAGCATGAGCAAGATATTTCCAATTAGTAACATGAGATTTCTTTGTCTACCCCTCTGCAGACCAGGCCTACACATGCAGAGAATAACTCAGACATTATCCACGAATAGCACTGCCCCATTTACAGTACATACAGAGTTCATCGATTTTACATATTGCTGACGAGAAATGTGTTGACAATCCCTAATGGTGTCTGGAGGAACAGGCGGTGAATTATGCTGAGTTGGTGAAATGCTAAATGACTCTACGGTCCAATCGTAATGATAAGATGTTAGTCAAGGCCTGGGGAACAGGAAGAGCCTTCTCTGTTAAAATAAATACCACATCAAACAAACTGCAGTGTTTGAAGTACATGGTTATAATATGGCCTCAGCTTTGACTTGAGTACAGTAAATGAAATAATACAGTCTAAAGAAAATATCTGCTTCCTTTAAAGTGAGAAAATAGAGGGGGAGGGGCTAGCAGGGTTATACTGTATGCCCTCTTCTCCCTCCAGTCATTTTGTGATGAAAATATTATGGAATAAAAGATGTCATACCCACACAGAGAGGCATTGATCTAACATTTACATTTATTTTAAGCAAACTTATAATTATCTGATTTGATTATAAATTGTAATAATATTTATGATTATTAAAATAATTAATTTTCAAAACAATGTCCAGTGACCCGAGTGATGAAGACCGTTAACCTTTCCTAATTATTGTGCAATTAGGTTGCTTTTTATTATTGCAAGTCTGATTGAGCATGTGGGACAAAAAACAAACTGATGTTTTCCTAACCATTTTTTTGTCTAAACGTTACAACTATTGTTATGGATTCCAAGAAATACCATCACTTTGTGCTAACCAGCTACTAATGTTATCGCTAAAAACGAGAGAAAGTAGATGCTGTGGGTGGCATCTGTCACAGACACTTGGCTAATGTTAGTTAGCTAGCAGGCAGCTGCTGGCGAGCAGGACTGTGCTGCTCTCTATATAGTAATGTTAGATTAACTCTAGCCAGTGCTAGAAGTTTTTTTTTTTTTAATAATTGGTTAATGTTTCAACTTGCTAAAAACAGTCCAGTCCATATGTCTCATTTCACGTCTCCTGTTGCTGCTACTCAGAGGGAGGCCTGTCTAACATGTCATGTTAACCCATTTTTGATGGTAGCAACACCTTAAACAATGCAAAGAGAATTTAGCAGCTGTCCGATAACCAGTTTCAAGTTAAACAAAAAAACATCCCCATGTTCTGCCTGCCTACATGTTTCCACATTTGTAAAGCAACTGCTCCCTCTTGTTTGCGTTCCTTTTCAAACCGGGTGAGTTAGAAGACTGCAAAATGTTTTGTTTGGATGAGTCAGTTTGCACCAGCCCTCACCGTGTTGAAGTTGTGAAAGAGGCTCATGCTGTGCGGAGGAGGGGCGGTGTCCATTGGGAACTGCAGGAAGGGCTTCATGTCCAGGTGGGGCTGGATCATTGTGGGGGTCCGCAAGAACGTGGGCACCGCTGCCCCAGCCCGGTTTATGCCTCCTGAAAAAAAGGAATAAAAAGAGATCGATAAATTCAAATTGAATGTAAAAACAGAATTGAGTTTTTGAGTTTATTTTGACAATGTTCATCATTTTTGTCATAAAGAACAACACAATGGCTGACAGAAACACATGCATTGTGTGGCTTATAAGAGATTGCACGCTTTTGTTTCATGGAGTCTGTTACTGCATCCCAAAAGCACAATGAGCCATAATTGCACTGCAAAGCAATTATTTCTCTGCAGACAGAGCTATGTGGCACCCTAGTGGATCAGGCATTCTCTAAACCGCGAGCGGAAAAAAAGCAGCATTTGTGCTGTTATGGCTGCTCCAATCATTGCTTTGGACATGCTTTTTTCAAATTTTCTTGACAAGTTGACAAGACTGGAGCGCCAAAGTGCAACACCACTGCTGTGCACAAATGCTGTGATGCTGAGGGGTTTGTGGGCTTTGTAGAACTCACACCACCTAAGCGTTTCATTTATTGAAACTCTCATTTCAAGTGAAGCAGGAAGAGGAGCAGAAGAGAATGCTACAGAGACGGAGGGGATTCCTGTTATCCACCCACCAGTCTCCTCTCTTCTCCTCTCCTGGGATACATCTGCACTTGATGATAATGAGTTTCATCTCAGCACGTGTGGCTTCATGCCGTCTTGTCTTGTGCACTGGATTTGGATCACTAGGTTTGTTTTATCTAATTATGCAATGAATGAATCATACATTGCAATTCCAATTCTGTATGCTCTCTGGTTTTTACAGTATCCAAAATGCTGTTTGATTTGCACTTGAGTTGAAAAATAGAGTAACTGATGAACACAACTGCAAGGTTATCTTACACGCACACACATAAGTAAAACAAAAAAAACACTTCTACTTCTACACTTCTACAATTTGCAAATGATAAATTCTCCTAAAAAAGCATGCAAGGCTGTCATAATGATACACGGCTCCCTATTCTCCTTGCTGCTCCCATCTGCCTTCTCCTCTTCTCCTCCTTTTCCCCCCTCGTCTCCTCTTTAACCTCTGTCAGGGATGATAGTGATGGGGCCCACACAGCAAAACTCAGCCTCAGCAAGCTCTTAGATTAAGCCTCTTAATATCCGCAACTGGATTTCTGTGGCTTTCAAATTCCCCCAAGACTTAAAGCTCTGCCGCTCTTCTTTTTTCGGGATTGCTCTAAGCTACTCTCTCGCTGGGTTATACTTTTGCCGTCCCTCGCTCTGATTCGTCTCTACCTGCCTCCACACTTTCACATGCTAATGTGTGCATTATTTGACACCTCTGCGTTTTTCATCAAACTTTAAGTCAACCCAAAATGATCAGAGGAAATAATATGGCTGTCGTGCTGTAGGAATAGGGCGCTAGCAGAGGCAGTCTACAACGTTTGGATTAGAGAGTGTGGGAGGGAAAGAGATAGAGAGAGCGAGACTGACTTTGTCAGACAGAGTGAAAGTGCTGTCTCAGCTGAAGGCCAGCTGCCTTCTGCTGCGCATCTGTGCTCCTTGAGGAGGAGAAAGCTGCATCATTACCTCTATAGTTGGGCATAAAAGTTTATTCTTTTGAACAAACTAAAAACATAAACATGTAAACAGATCTAAGAAAGCTAAAAACATATTCACACAAACCAGTAAGGAGTTTTTTTTTGCCTTGTGCTTGTATGCTGGTGCTTGTCTTATCATTGCAGGATGACTCAGCACTCTTACAATCTTCCCAAAAACATTTGTTTTTCTCTACAGAATAAATCTTGAAACACAATTTCTGTTCTTTTTCTGCATGCACAGTCAAAATGTATCATAAGTGTAAGCATGCAGTTTCTACAGTGACTCAGTAAAGTTGAGCTCCTCCTGGGTGATGTTTGTTGTGATAAGAGAGGATGGGATGTCCTGTAGCTGCTCTGTCCTCTACCCCTACCTCCATGACTGATGAAGGCAGCTCCTCCTCTGGGGATGCGCCACTAACAACATGACTAATACGCTGCCTCTTGACTGCATTTATCATGACACTACACCGCATGTTGCTACATGGCCTGAGCTCCTGTCTGTGGCTCCTGCACAGTAGTAACGGTTGCAGCTCCCCTATGAGTCTGCACTTGAACATGAAGTCTGTTCCTGGCAGTGGGTCAGGCCGCCTCTGGCAGGCCGACAAACAGAGAGATTTGGCTGACCTGGGAACAGAACGTGTCTCTGCAGCAGCAGCAGGAGCAGCAGAAATGTAAAGGAGGGAAAACAAGCAAGGAGCAGGAAGCAGAAAGGGGAGCAGTGGTCCTTTGAGAAAAGAAAGAGCTTTTCCCACCAGGGACATTGTGTGTCAGTGTGTGTGCCTGAGTGAGGAGGCATGTGTGGCTGCTTTTGTCTCCCACTTTGTAATTACCCCATTAACTTAAACATGTCTTCTGGGACCATCTCACGGTGTGAATCAAACAAATCAGTTGGGTGCAGAAGTGTGTCTCTGTTACCTGCACAAGTTTTTTGTGTTTGTGTGCACAAGTGAATGTTTGAATGTGATCCCAGCACAATGACACAAGCTTACATAAGAGCCAGAGCTTATTAAATGATAAATATTTCTTATTTAAAAAAGTATCGTAACAACAGAACAAATTGACACAATTTAATCACAGAAAAAAGAAAATTCTTTCTGTGGTGCCAAAATGTATACAAAACACATGCAAACAGAACACTATTGCTAAAGGGATCAATAAATGTATCATTAGGTCAATAAATGGCAAAAAAAGATATATTACAATAAATCAAAATGCCTCACTTTTTGTAGCTTCTCAAATCTGAGTATTTGAGTCTCATGTAAATGCGATCTTTTCATTGTAGACTGTTAACAAAATTAGAAACTTGGTGAGAAAATCTTTGGGAAAATATAATGACTCCTTGCAATCAAAATAATTATTGACAGAAATCATTAGCAATCAATCAAAATATAGTAGATAGCTGCAGCCAGAAATGAAGCTTAAGCACTAAAGCTGTTGCAGCCAGCCTGATCTGTGTGAGACGGACAGTGACAGACAGGTCAGTCTGGAAGAGCTGAGAGGAGTTGGAGAGTTTGGATGTTGTTAAACCTTCTGACATGCCAGGAATCCTACCAGGCCTGCAGGGGCCATAATCAGAGCTCTTAAACGGCCTGGAAATCTGCCAGAGGGCTCGATCTTGTAGCCGGGTATTGCTAAAAGAGCATGTGCATGGTCTTTTATGGTTTTGTGTTTGTGGGGACTATTTAAAGTAAGGACATTACATTTATTGTTGGTTTAAGTTTGGGTTAGGCATATAGTTTTAATGATTGGTTTGAGAGCCAGGTAGGGAAACAAGAGTTAAAAAGAAATATGTTGGTGTGTGTAAGCAGCCTTAAAATCCATGCTCACTCTGTCCTCACAGATTCAAAGACAACATTTAGAGAAAAATACAGAGGACAGAGCATGTTTTCTGCAGCTGGAGGCATGAGGGGTAGTTAAAGATAAAACTGGTGCAGTATAGACCTAGTGTACAGAGAGTGTAGGGGGGGGGAGAAGGAAGGTTAAAAGTAGAGCAGGCAGAAGACAGATCAAAGGCAGGAGCGACTGAGTCTCCTATTTTGAATAATTTGCTAGCCTGCAAGGCCCTGATAAATCTCTCTCTCTCTCTCTCTCTCTCTCTCTCTCTCTCTCTCTCTCTCTCTCTCTCTCTCTCTCTCTCTCTCTCTCTCTCTCTCTCTCTCTCTCCCTCCCTCCCTCCCTCCCTCCCTCTTAAGAGATTTTTCACATGATCAATCAACGAGGATCGATCAGTGTATCAAGTGAAGTTACAATGTTTAGAGGTATAGGCCTACTGTGAACATTGAAATAATGACCAGCGAGTGTTTCCCTCGTCTTTACTGTGAGGAAAAAAAGCCGTTTCTAGGCTAGGAGAATCTTTTCATGTCTTCAGATTATCTAACAGGCTGTGTAGGTTGTGCCACACTGTTTTCAGCCTCCTTTCCCTTGGGCGGTGGGTGCATTCAGAAGAGAACAATGGGTGTAGGGAAGTTGGCACAGGGCATTCTGGACAGACACAGATGTGCCAAGGTGGTTGGCAGCAGAGGCCGGCAGAAGGAGGAGGTAACAGTCTGGCTGCCAGCTTGCCTTTCTGCCTGGATGTGAAACAGGCACCTGTCCTCCTCATAGCCCAGAAAGGAGGGACATAACAAGACTACATCCTCTTAAAATCAAAGCCACAGATACATTTAAAGATGGAGTATTACCCACAGAAACGCTCAAAATAAAACATATTTAATTACACAAGCCATGACTGAGATTAACATATTGAAATGACAAGAAGGAAATATTTTTTTGGCATCTTAAAGTTTTGTGCCACGCAGCAGCTTTAGCGATTATCTGTGCAGCGTCGGTAATTTACTTTATCGAGCTGGTGTGTGCGGTGCTTTGAGATTTCAGACTAACTGCTGGCTCTAAATCTTGAGAAAACCTGCCCTCGGCTTATGTATGCATTATTGAGAGAACTCTGAGTCAGTGAAATGATTTAAAGAGACCGGGGGCTGCACTGGGAGCTTCCTCAACATAACCTCCAACATAGTCTCCCTCATCAAACCTCTTTTTTCTCGTCCTCTCTCTTTCTCGTGCACCGACCGGCACTGTAGAAACGTCATTAGCAGAGCTTGAGACTCAGACTGACAGTTCAGAGGATGCTGTCTGTCTGCACGTTGACTAATTCAAGGCAGAGATAAAAACTGGGATTTCCAGACTATTTCATAACCAGGGAGGAGGAGGATTCTCATGACCTAAAATGACTGACTTGTTGTTTGTGGTAAAGGAAAGTTGTTGTGTTATGTCCCTGCTGGTCTTCTGCTTCATATGGTTGTAAAGTGTGACAAACTGGCCATCTGTCCGTCTGTCTCCATCTCGCTTACAATTTCACTCTCATTCGCTCCTTTTCTCCCTCGTGATCATCTCAGTGTGAATTCTGCTCAGAACACAGCTGTGCTTGGGCCTACTGGAATAGCCAATTCATTTCAGCAGTTGAGGCAGCGTGATAGAGTCGGGGACATGAGGGCGAAAGAGAATAAAAATGTGGCCCTGGTCCCTGCTCAGTATTCCCTTTCTGTCTCAGACCCAGCAGGACAGTATGCCTCCTTTTCACCTGGCCCTGAGCGCAATCAACAGGATCACACGCCTAGCCAAAAGCCATGTTCAGATGCACAAAGAACCAACCGAGGTTGGCAGATACTCACACATGAACATGAACACAGGCATCAGACGCACAAATATGTGAACACAAGCATGGAGCTCTGCAAGATTAATTCCCTTTCCTGCATCAATGAGCCCAGTTTTCAACAGTTAGAGGATAATCCAGCCAGGGCCAATGAAAGGAAACATTCCTGTGACTAATACGTCCCTCTGTCTTTATTTCTGTTTCATAAAAAAGCAGATGACTGTTTTCAATTTGCCCTCAGTTGACACTTTCTTAGCTTTCATTTGGCCTGATGTCTGCTGTCACCTTAATATACTTAAAAAAGAACACAGTAAAGGTTTTTCGCCCTGACTCAGTCCTTGTCTACAGGTAGTTTTTGGACTCAAAGATATATGTGCATCCCCAGAGAAAAGAGTGCAACAAGGCTCACATAATACCCCTAAAAACCTGAGCAGGTGTGACTTAAAGTGACCACAAGAGTGTGCTCCTGAGCCCGTCTGTTATCTTCAAAGAACAACTCCAAGTTCTAATTTTAGTGCCTAAAATGATTATAAAGTATAGAAACTGTATCAAACTTTATCTTTCCTATCTCTAATAGCAGTATGCTAATTTCCAGCTTCCTATTAAGGTTAATACATGCATGAAAGGTAGGCGGATGCAGATAAAGATCTGTTTGATTTGTTGCCTGGACTGCTGGTGCTATGCTACGCTTTAATGGGAGGATTATGCGGGGGAAGGCTTGTTTCATTGCATCAAATACAAGTTGGCTTATTTTGCTTCTATGTTGCATGCAAGTTAAATGTGTCTGTCAGTCTGATGTGTGTGCTTGTGTGTCAGGAAATGTAAAAAGGTAAGGCTTAAGTTGAAGTGTAATGATCCAAGACGTCAACACAGTGCACAGTATCAGTCAGGACTTGTCTCAGTCCATAATCCAAATATAAGCACTGCAGTGAGAGTCATGACAACGCACACAGACGCACACTCACAAAACTGCAAACAGCCCCATCACAGCAGTGCCAGAAGAGAAATATGGCTTGAAAATGAATACTGGCTTTGTTTCTGATTTTTTTTTTGTGTTAGCGTCTGTGAAGCTTAACTGCACAGGCAACATGTTTGTCTCTGTGCACATTTTTCTGCATCAAGAGGAGGGTGTCAAACTTTCCCCTCTAATTGTAGGTCTTTCATATTTGAACCAACCTACCAATTTGGAGAACAGCAATTTTGCTAATTTCATTGTACTGTAGGCTAGGAGAAAAGTACAGACCAAAGCGTATGTGTGTGGTGTTATGCTTTGTGGTTGAAATAGGGGAAAAAATGTCTGTGCAGCAACAACATGAAGGTCAAACAAAGTTAAAGCTAGCTTCCAATGAGTGATCAAAGTTTCAGGCGCATAGTTGACATTTTTAGGTGAAAGTAAAACAAAGTGTGCATTCATTATCATCGGGCCATCTTGTAATACAACACGCACACAAAAACCACAAACTCAATTTGTGGAGATTTGTTATATTATTCAAATCCTTTATAACAGGCAGGTTCATTTTAATAGCAGTTTATCCTCCAACATATTTTCACATTATTATGAGAGGTAATTTCAGACATACCAATACTCATGTTCCTCAAAAAAACATAAACACACTACACACAGATATGGCAGGATAAACCTTCAGTCTCTGCCAAGTGGGAGTATTGTGCATAATGACAGAGTGGATGGGCTGGTAATGACACCCTAGTGAGATAATATGACAGTGGCAGGCCCCAAAAAGCCCCCCAGAAACCTTGATCTCTCCTAAGTAGCCGAATCAAGGCAGGCAGGATTTAATTGCCAGTCTGTCTCTTTGGTAGACACAGAGGAGCTCACTGGGGATTCCAAGAGAGACAGAGAGCAAAGAAAGATAGGAGCTAACAAGGCAGAAGGTGTATGATGCAAAGTTATAGAATGAATGACTAAGAAGACAGTCAACCTCTGAGTCCCCTGCCTACATTGCCTGTTGACCCTCAAATCCACATTACACCGAGATCAAATAAACACAAGGGCCAGCGCACGTGCTCAAGCCACAGAAGCAGATGCACACCCCCTTCCTTTTAATCCCTCAGATAAACCTCCTGCTGGCTCCTCGTCCAGCAGCAACTGAACTTTTGGAGCTTGTTGGCTTTTGTTACTTGCTGGGTGAGGGATTGTGTGCATGGTGCAACACACAGACACAAATGCACACAAGCATGCACACACATGCATGCGGATAGATGGCTGATCTGTTCTCTCCAGAGTAGGTTGTGACCTTCCTGATTCGTACTGTAGATATGTTGTAGCGCTGTGATCAGCTTCGCAAAGCCAAATCCTTTCACTCAGTAATTTTCCCCGTCTTTTTACACTGAATCTGTATTATCTGTTCATCCAAGGGCAGTAAAGGTGGGCTGGTAAAATAATACATCTCTATTCGTTCTCCACATAACTGATTTCCTGTGTGTCAGTAGTTCCACCTTAAATCAAAGATATCTCTGATAATGATGCTTTCGGAGAGTAGCCGTATGTTGGGCTGCATGTTGCAACCTGCACAACCCATTCAGGGCGGGATTAATAGACCTAATGAAAATATGCCTGAATTGCCCTCAGCCTCATTACATTCCAATGTGATATTTATCTCTATAGCACCTCGCCTGATAAAAGCATACCATGCAATTAAGTTTGAAATACAGCACGAAATGATTTTGCAGTGCCAAGCTCAGTTTGCAGCCTGTGTATGTGTGTGTGGTGACTGAGAGTGTTAGTGCTGTTTTGAGGTCAGTAATGACAGACAAATAGCTGTCAGGGCTAATAGGAGGGGACAGCCAGGGATGATGAGAACACAGAGAGAACAGGGCAGTGCAGTGCGACTGTGGAGACAAGGAATACAGCACCGCAACAGTCTTCACCCAGATACACAAAACAAACACACAAATACGCACCAACACACACCACTGTGTGGCTGTAGTTGCACTGGTTTACAATCATTCACTGTCTTCAACCCTTTGAACTATCTATGAACCCGCAAACTTATATAACTTTCAAAAACCTGGACTGTAAGTTTAAAGTCCAGGTTACAACTTCTTCTTGTAAGACAATGAAAGAAAAGTTGGTCCAGCAGAACAGAGGAGGAACAATCGGCAATCTTCAGAGTTGAAAAAGCAATCAATCAATCAATCAATCAATCAATCAATCAATCAATCAATCAATCAATCAATCAGTAGTTATTTGTATAGTGCCAATTTATAACAAATGTTATCTCAAGACACTTTTCAAAAGAGCAGATAAAAGATCTTACTCTTTGTCATATTATCTACTAAGACCCAACATTAATCCATCATAAAATGAAGCCAACGTGGAAGTGCAAAATCCTGCAGTTCGTCAAGGGTCCTCTTGAGGCTGGATGCAGAGCACACAGCGGGGGCTTCACGTACATACACACTTAGGCATGCACATAGCGCAGTGCTGTTCCTCTCCGCCAGTTCTGACCTTACACATTGCCATCTTGGCCCTCCCATTACGCCTCTGTCCCTATACCAACGGCAGATCAGCTGCATAACAACTTCAGGGATGTAAGTATTCCACCTTCAAATGCGGTGTATAAGTGTGACTGTTGTGTGTATGCTTCAAACCAACACAAGAATCTGTTCTGCTAAATTATATTAGTGTTTTGGTCAGCAGAAGGGATGGGAAGTCAAAACTGTGGCAAGTTGTTTCAAATGACACTAACAGTGCAACAAGTGCCTGTTGTGGCGGTATTTCTGCTTCTCTGTTGGACATCGGCGGCAGGTGGCATATACAGTCAATGGTTGAAATAATGAGCAAAGAGTTTCGTGATAGGAGATTTTCAGTCTAATGGATTTCAATGGAGTGTCAGAATATTTTCACATGTAAGACAACCCAAGGATCAAGAGGTAAATAAAAGTGGTGTTTGAAAGGATGTGTATTGGTCTACCGTGCCTTCTTCAATAAAGTATAGCAACTATTTTTCCACCACCAGATTTAATAGGGAATACACTGGCCAACTGCGTCATCCAGCTACAGCAACAGAAAAAGATGCAGCAATGTTCCTCCCCTCCATCTCCCCTACTCTATGCTCTCTTTCTTTCTCAGGTTTCTATCTTTTTATGTGTTTTTCTTTTGTAATGAATGATCCTCCCTTGGCCAAGGGCCAGTCAGGTTTGTAAGATGATCACAGAGATGTCCATTGGAGATGTGTCTGAATGTGGCTGGCTGTGGGCGATGTCTGTGTCATTGATGGATGGACTGTTAGAATCCTGTGGATGAGGAACCAGAGCATTTCTTTGTTGTGTCTGTTGAAAGTCAGTGATCCAGTGCTGCAGAGGGAGATTAGACTTATGGCACTGGTAGAAAGGGGAGGGGAAATGCTGTCTGTGTATCAGTACACTGCTCTGGGAACAGAGGGATACAGGGACTGAGCGAGAAGTCAAGAAAAAAAAAGGAAATAGAAAAAGGACAAGGTGACTTTCGTATTCGGAGGAGGCAGCTCACCAGAACATGTATACCTGCTCTTCCTCCCCCTCATCTCTCCACCTGCCCTCTGTTGTCTGCTGTTTTCCTCCCTGTAGCCTGTTAAGATCCAACTTCTTCTTTCCTCCCTGCCACCCAACCCCCCACCCAAACCCTTATGCGTCTCCCCCATCTCCTCCCCTTCTTGTTCAAGGCATGGTCACACACCCAGGTGGAACAATAGCCAGCAACTTTATTCCCATGCACCTCCCAGAAACCTGTGCCCTCAGGTATGGAATTCAATCACTCAGCCACAAACAGGTGGATCAACCCAAATACACTTTGGAGGACAGACACAAAGGCAGCAGATTCTCTCCGAGATTAGACCCCCAGCTCTTAGGGAGGAGAAAAGAAGGATGCATGATGGGTATCTGAAGGGAGGTGTGGTGATTTAAAAAACAAAACATACTCTACTCTTCGAAGAAAAAAACAACATGATTTACCTCTCACCATCGTTGCGAGTCCTTTTCATTGACTTCAACTCCCCAAGGAGGGTAGAGGGCAATATGCTATCAGTCTAATAGAGTGGGGGAAGGAGACTTTATGGGGTTGACGGCCACCGCTTTCTTTTCAGCCCTGCAGTGTATTGTCTATGAATATGGAACAGCCAACAAACAAGCATGTCCTCTAACATGATGCTCTCTGTTCATCCCTGCGCAATCCAACCACGGCACAATCTCTTGAAGTGCTGGGGGTTCTCATCTGTAATGTCACTTGTCATTGGTGTGACCACAAATGACATTTTTGCTTAAATCAGGCTCCATCATATCCCCCTGTAAGGAATTGCACTGCAACTGTGGAGGTGTGCATGCAAGCCACTGTGAATTTTTAAAGGTCAGGAAAACATCTGAAATTTGAAATGAAGGGCTGAAACCTCCAACATATTGTAATTGAGACTTTAGTGAAACCCCTGCAAAAAAGTCTCTCCAAGGATATTAATTCTCTGTGCGCGTGTTCATTTTATGAAGGAGGGAAACCTCCTTGAGGCAGACCTGAGCTCATTTGTCAAAGCAGAAAGCAATGCTTTCCTCTTGTCTCATAGGCTGAAGTTAAGTTGAGTGCAAGCTTTACGCCTTTTCATACCACCACCCACACATTCAGGTTCAGCTGAGGTACATTCAGCATATTTTCCCTGATAGCAGGTGATGCATTATTCATTGAGCTGTGGTTGATCTTGGCTATAATAAATCTCTGGTCTGTAGACACATGGACATAAACCTGCACACGCTTACTCACGCAAACTTTCATTCTCCGGTGGATGCATGATGAATAAAATAAAGGAAGTGAGCATCTATGAATAAAAACCCCCGTGGAGAGATCTTAAACAAAGCGTATAGCATGGATGAAAGGAGTGCCAGGCTTTTGAAAAGCTATCCAAAGCAGCATGGTAATGAGCATAATGAGGATATCAGACGCTGAACATGGTGCAATATGCTTGTTTAATGTGACAGCAACTGAGTTACATCAGAGGTTCGACGCTGTAAAGCAAAACACTTCTGAAGAGAAGCACCAAACTTTACCTTAGTTCACATTTAAGGACACTGGTTGAAGATGTCTTTCACCAATGACATAACCTAAGTGATTGTATCAGGAACACTTGGTAATGTGCAACAGTGGTCCTGCACTGGACCGTCGTATAAGCACCTAGTATTAAAGACATTTGAAAGTTAAAGTGTTTTATAAATCCTACTAAGGCTGACAATATACTTTTAGTGGCTACACCTTCAGCGCACATACAGTGTTGTGTTGTGTGGGTCAAAGGCAACCAAATATAATGAGCTTTTATCTCATAAAGTTACCATGAAGAGGCTTATCACACTGACTTAACATACATTTAAACATTGAAAGATGTTTACAACATGTTAGTAGAACAACTGTGACAAACAGCTTTTTTTTATTGAGCTCTAAAAAAATGTGTTTGTACTCTCTCTACTTTTCTATGCCTGTGTTAAAGCCGCTGTGAGAGCTGAACCACATGTAGTAGAAGTAGGTAAAGAGCCCTTAGGTTTCCGAACAATAACAAACAGTGTGATTTTTAAAATGTAATTATATAAATATATAATTACATCCTTAATCCTTGTATTATTTTCTACAGTGTTTCATGTTGCAATATATCGAAATAAGAGAACTTGCAATGCATTTATTCCAGTAATGGCAGCACTAATGTCTACTAAAAGTACAAGAACTAAAAATAACAGTATTGCATTGGAGATTGTCTTAAAGGTGGTGTTATACTGGTATAAAGGAAGAATAGTGATTTGTTTTTCGGGAAATAAACGTTTTTGGATCCATACTACATACATAACATTTATTATTTATTTTATTTAACTACATTAAAGCTATTTTTATTTATTATTTTTTTATTTGCTATAAATCCCTTTTCTTCATGTCAATGCTATACTAAGTCAGGGCTCTTATTTTAAACAACATCCTGAACTGAGAGCATTCATTCACAAGATGATTAGATGACCTTGTGCACACTCATTGGAGCAGAAGAAATACACAAATCAGCTGTGTAGATTTTGTGTGTGCGTGCGCGCGTGTGTGTGTGTGCATGCGTGCGTGCGTGCGTGCGTGCGTGCGTGCGTGTGTGTGTGTGTGTGTGTGTGAGAGACAGAGAGAGAGAGAGAGAGCGAGAGATAGAGAGAGAGAGAGAGTCCCATGACTGTGTCTGTGTGTCGGCAGGGGTGTTTTTTGGGAGAGAGATTGAGAAAGGCAGACAGGACAGTGTGCTGACTTGACAGTCTCTTTTTGTTTGTCAGATGATTCAGGGAGTCTGCACCCTCACACACCATACCATTCTCCACCTCGTCCCATACTCCTATTCCACATCACCTTCAAGCCTCCACATCACCAGTGCAAATCAGAAGATGGGCGTGCGAAGGGAAGTTGGGTAGAAGAGCAGGACCACAGTCTAGGAGTGTTTTTAAACAGAACATGGATAAAGAGAGAGTTCATCGCTGTGGCTTAGGTGCTGTTTGCCTCTGCAGTTCAGCCTTCATTGTTATTATGATTTATTTTTTAATGAGCAGCGCTGCCCTCCCCTCTGCCATACAAAGGCCTGATTGAATCTGGCGTTCCATTAGCATGTTAAAGAGGTCCGGCTTCATCTGTGAGCTGCTGACTGACAGTGGATATCATCTCTGTAATTGCTTGCTATACTGGAGCCAGAGCCAGCTCGAAAGGGAAGAGAGAGAGAGAGAGAGAGAGAGAGAGAGAGAGAGAGAGAGAGAGAGAGAGAGAGAGAGAGAGAGAGACTGTAGAGGGGAGGGGGAATTGTGGAAAGACAGGGAGGGATTAGGATTTAGAAAAGGGGGTGAGGAAGGAAAGAAAGGGAGATATGAGAAGATGCTGGAGCTATATTTCAATTTGGTATTGGGACTTCATGCCAAGCCATTTTTAAAGTTACACTCGCAGCTGAAGACACTTATCAAAACAAAAAGTGTGCCTCATGACAGAAGCCCTGCATGTACTAGATTGTTTTACAAAGAAATTATGTCGCATCAGTTTTATGTTTACTGTACTACTGCTCAAGCATGAGATTATGTTGTGTGCACTGTGAACATTTTTGAGCAGAGTTTGTCATGTTCTGCGGGGACATGACACTGTACCTGACACCTTTATGTGACAGTGTGTGTTTGCTCTGCTTGTCAGCTCTGCGCCACATCTCACCCTGTGTCCTCTGCTCTCTCCCTGCCGCTGTGTAAAGAATGTTTGTGCTCGTCCCCTCCCTCCTCTCTGAATTTCATTCTCCTCTCTGAAACTCTTTCGCTTTTACTTCCTCATCCCCCTGCATCACTGAGAGCCTCCTCCTCTCCCTCCATTGCCCTTGTTCCTCTCATCCTCTGTTTCCCTACTCTCTCTCTTCCCTTTTCCCTCTCTCTCCCTGCAGTAAATGGTAATTGAACAAACAGTGTGGTGGAGAAGAGCTGCAGAAAAGATGGTTATCCTAACTCTACAGGCTGTGCATCCAAAATTAGCCTCCCTTCCTCTCTCTCTCTCTTGCTTTTTCTCCTTTGCTTGCTTTGCTGTGACAGTGTGACATGCATGCAGTGCTACAGCATCGTCAGCTTTATGTATTAATACCAGAGGACAGTCCAATGGTACCATGATGAGGGTGTGTATGTGTGAAACTGGGATGTGCAGCATCAGCACATTTTAGACTACAAGAGATCAGGTGACAATGACAAATGTCAAAGCACACAGAAATACTAATTTCTGACATCCACACAACATTGCAGAAGTGAGTTCTCGATCAATGATGCTTGAAATGCCAATATGCATGGATGAAGTTGGTTTTATTTTGGAAAACTTACAAGGATTTATCCAAAGTCTTGTTAAGCAGTCCACAGGACAGAACTTGTGAGGTCAGTGGGGCTTCCACGTCACTCTGCACAAAGCACATTATGTCAAAAGTCTGTCTCAAAACGACTGAATAGATTTACTAATGGTATAATTAATGACCGAGGTTAATGCTATCAGGTCTTACTGTCACACAAAGCAGCTTAATTCATCAGCTGCAGGCTGCTGTCAGAGATTTATCTGACTCACAGCGTCATTTATGTAAACATAAACAGCTGTGAAATAATCAGCTGCATTGTTGCAGATATGTACAGGTATGTATTTTAGAGTTCTCTTCTTGGTGTTCACACTTATAGCCACATATTCAGTTTTGACAGTATAGGTGTTTAATTTATTTTTAATGAAGGTTTTTGTGCAAAATTGGTGAAACAAACTGGTCAGGGCTAAAAGGTCTCAGAGGTGGAAAACCTTCAGGTGGATGGAAAAAGAAGGATTTACACATATTTTCTGTGTGTCATTTATTTTCATTTTGCAGATTTTGCATTTTGTAAATGAAGTTTTAGATATATAATTCCTGGTAGAATTAAAAAAACATGTTCTGGAACTAAACCACCACTCATCACATTCCATCACTTCTTTAGTTTTACATCCGGTAAAAAAAACTGCACAAAAACCACGAAAAGTCCATTCTTTCATAATGACATGTACTGTAGTCTTATCAGTTGCTTATGCCAGTTATAGCAGCACATTATTTCAAGAACAGGCTGAAATTTCAACTTCAACACCAGTTTCAACCAGGTCCATCGAATTCATGCCAATGAGGAGCCCTCTCCTTTGCATCATACATCTGATCTTTCCTCACATTTATATTTGAATTTATCAGAGCTATACATTTGTTACACACATTCATGTACCCATTGAAGCTATACACATGCTATAGTCCTCCATTTACCCTGCAGGCACCCGGTGCTCCACTAAGACACCATGAAATCTCTAACACAACACATTTACATGACATTATCGCTGATGTGCTATAAATTGGTGCATGAATAGCAACTGCAGAGCTTTATTGTTTGAATGTGTGCTTGTGCATGTAGATGTGAAAACAAATATAACAGGAATTTCAGCCCCCATTTACATCGAGTTGATTGTAAAAACACAGCATATTAACAATAGCTGGTTATATGTAAAAAAAAAAGTGATATGGTGGAGAAAAAAACATCTGAGTTGTGTGAATGTAGTGATCTACTGTGGTCTCCTGTGTGTTGCTCTAGGATTAGCATGGTAATCATGGCAAATGTTGATACACACTGTTAGTGAGATTGATGTGTTTGCTTGAGTGGTTCACGGCTCCACAGCTTTACAAACCGGCCGACTGCATTAGCCACTTGCTAATAATCTGAGCCTTGATGGCTTTCCTCAACAATGTTGTTCCCATGCTAAATGTTTTATTCAAATGCTCACTGGGTCTACCGCTTAAGTGTTAAGATCTATCACTGTTACTTTCCCTTACACAAACACTCTGTCCAAATCAATGTAGCTGCATCTCAAGAGGTAGTTTATCACTGACTATTATCCTCCCAGTATAGTACCCTCTCTCGTCTGTCCCGGAGTCATCAGAGTTTCACATTCACTGAATATTGATGCCGCCCCTAAGGCCAGTGCTGACATATGAAAATGTGTGTATACATGTTTGTAAATGTTTCCAAAGAAAGGCCATTAAGGATCAGATGGTGGAGTGGTTAGTATCTGTGACAGTACAAACAGCCACAAGAAACAAGCAGGTGATTGTTACCATTTGAATTTCAATAAACTGGGTTTTATTTTGGAAATGTGGACTATGCTAAATTGTCATATCAAAGCGACCCGTTATAATTCTTGGAGGGATTCATTTTGTTTATAGGCGGTTTTACCATACAGTATGTACACGTTTGGGGCCAAACCCACCAAGAGGACTCGTGAATTTGTGTTTTTTTTATTATTCCCAAGACATTTCCATTTCGTGTTACGCTAAACGTGTGGTTTTATCATAGATAACAATGGAACGTCCAATTTAATTCCTATATTGGCCAACAGTAGTTTCACCCCATCTGAGTTTGCCGTATCAAATGGCAAAGCATTTAACGCCACCAGAGTGAGACAGTTGACTACATTTAACTTGTGTTTTCAACGACGATTTAAGTTCCCCACTGATGAAGATCTCAAACGAGACAGCCAACAACAACAACAAGACGTAGGAGCAGCTGAAGTAAGGTGACGTTTCTACAAAATATGTAGAGTTAGCCGGGACTGAGCTAGTGATTGTTAACAACTAGTTATATTATTATTATATTATTATTATTATTATATTATTGTGGACAGAGGAGGAAAGGCTGGGATGACAGTTCTGCACAATGGATGACAGACAGATAGACACTACAAGTTTCTTGTGTTGGCATTGGCTGTGGCTGACAGTAGCATGTGTTCAATAGATTTTACTTTTTTTTTAATTGATCAATAAATAAAAATTTCAGGCAACCCCATTTGAATTTGATGCAACCCCACTTGGGGTCAGGACCCCCAGGTTGGGAAAGTCTGGCAAATGTGACCACGACTTAATAGATATAGGGTTCAATATTTGCTAATGGCTTGGATGAAATAAAAATATTTGGCTTTATTCTTGGTTTTACTTTGAGTATGCTGGCATGGATAGCCAAATGCACAGGAGCATTCTGACAGTACTGTAACTTAAATGATCTCCACTTAATTATGATATACTCTGCATGTTCACTCATGCTTGTATATGGCACTGTTCTCGGTGGTAGAAAGCCTAGGCGATGCAGACTGTGCTGCTATGCTACCTTCTGCTCCACTGCTGCTAAGAGGACACACAGATGTGACGCTACAGTGACGACGACAACAAACCATTATGTAGCCTTTCCTGTTTCTGCATCCCACGCCCACCACCTTGTACTCCCATCTCTCTCTCTCTCTCTCTCTCTCCTCTCTCTGTCCTGCTATCAGAGACTCAGACTGCGGCAGCGCAGGGCAGTGAGTCGGAAAATACAGTGATTGTTTCAGACGAAAATAGAGGAGCTTAGCGAGAGAGGGAGAAGCTGAAAGAGAGCAGGGGAAGGAGAGAGGGAGTCCGAAGGGTGGCAGACAGAGTGGAGGAGATCTAGAGGGAGAGACTGCATCAGATGAGAAGAGCATTTCTAAGG
The DNA here is from genome assembly GCA_020745685.1 of Tautogolabrus adspersus. Taxonomy (NCBI): domain Eukaryota; kingdom Metazoa; phylum Chordata; class Actinopteri; order Labriformes; family Labridae; genus Tautogolabrus; species Tautogolabrus adspersus. Next base: position 14,731,995 of record CM036547.1, on the reverse strand, counting down.
TCACTCTGTGGCTTTGCAGGCTCAGGGGAGACTTGAAGAGAGTAACAGCTCCACTGAGAACTCCTGATTGTGTGAGTGTTTGTGAGCAAGTGGGATGGAGAAAAAGAAGGAGTGAGGGAGAAAGAGCGGGGGCTGTACTACAAAGAGTCTCACCTTGTTCTGCACCATGCACACACAGCACCCCAGCTGTCATCCAGCTTTGCTCGCTTTCTCCATCAGGGCCAATAGAGACATGCATCATTCATGAGCAGGGACTTATTTGGCTGCGTCATCTCCTCACATGACTGTCAATAACTTTTTTCTTGCTCTGGCTTCACCTTTACTCAGACAGCAGGGAGCACTGGATGCTCAGCAAATGTTACATGATAAAGGAAATGTCTTCAACACAGAGAGTAAGCTGCAGGAAGCTGCTTTAGGATGAGGTTGGTCATGACTAGGTCAAGATTGAGCTATACCCCATTAGGAATTATGGAGCTCAAAAAACGATTGACATAGAGGAGTTTTGGAGGAAAAAGTATCCAAGAAATGCTTGCCCCAATAGAAATGCATGAAAAAATGAATACACCACAGTCTGGGGTTGAACTGAGGCAAGATGATTTTGCTTTTCTTTTTGGAATTAAAACATTCCACTTCTTCAGAAAAAAAATCACTTCAATATGCATCATTGCAACATCAGAGAGAGGACAAACACATACAGATCATAGAGATTGTAATACGAAAGGCTAATTATCAAAGAACCTCTGTGTCCTGCCCCCAGCACCCCTTTTACCCAGCCTGTCCTCTTCCCTGAGTGCCCGTGCCGCAGCCGGCTGTGAGGCTGCCTGCTGTGAAGGTCACCCTCCCTGCAGCGATGGATTACACAGGCACACAGTCAGGCAGAATACGATATTGCCCTTGAGGGGGAGGTCTGAGGCCCTGACTGGCAGAGACAAGCCTTTTTGGAACTTTTGGACCACGTAGCGACCGGAGTGTGATCACATTGCTACCCCTAATCACAAGCTACAGGGTTTAACAAGAGAAAAGGCACAGTGACAGGACTTGAACAGTACAGACAGATGTACAGTAAAAGTCATAGAATTCAATTATTCTAAATGTGTTTGTCTATCTAGACTTTTGACACAGACATTACTCGTTTCCAGCTAAATGTCTGAGGCTGCTGTAAACCACTAAAGTGTGGTAAAAGGAACCCTCAGGTATCAGAACAACATTGATGGGCCAACAACAGCCACAGATGAGTCACAGAACTCCCAGCAGGCAACAGAGGGAATCGAATCTGGTAGTCTAAGGTGATATCAAAGAGCCTTCAAAAGAGCATTCATCACCCTGTTTTCTAGTCTGAATTCAAAGGGACAGGATAGCACCTTTTATCCTGCAAAAATGCTGCAATGAGGGTCAGTTTTCCTTTGAGTGGGACAGGAGCTATTAGAAAGTGGCTCTCTCTGGAGTTGTGCCACCTTTTAGAGGTCGGAGGAGACAAAAGAAAAGTCCACGCATGCACATACACACAAACACAGTTGGCAGAACGCGCTGTCCTTTGCTGGCTCGGCTCTCCCTAGAGTGACCTTAATTTGTTCTGTCTTGAGTATGGGTGCCCAGTGGGCAGCTGATGCACCTCAAGGGGATGAACTGACAGGACATGTGAGCGTTACATACATGAGGGTTTAAGCATATGTGGGAGAAAGACTGTTAGAAAGAGACAGGACGAGGGGGATTAAGAGTGAGGCCAAAAAACAAAAATTAGAAAAGAAAAGTAAATGTGTGAGCTGCAGCCATGTTTACAAGTTAAAGCAAAGACGACAAGACAGGGAGAACCGCAGGCTGGAAACACTGGATGCCGACAATAAAAGCAAAAGAACACAAGCTGTCTCCCTACCGGCTAATCCTCTAATGAAGATTTGTGGAGCTGGCTGGCTGGTGATTATTGGTCCTGCGCAGAGACAAAACCATCCATGGTGCTACTGTAAATATAATCTCTCACATTTACTCGAGCCGTCACAAGCACAGATGAGAAAATGTCGCATACAGGCAGGAGCGCTGCTTATAAAATGTATATGTGCTTTGCACAGACATGCTGTCAACCCTGATGTTAAATTAATAAGCAATCACATTACAAGCCTCAACATTAACCGACATTATTCAGATGTGAAGAATGCAATGTGAAGTTGCTTTTGTTTATGCTGTTATACCCAGACTGACTATGCTAATTTTTATGGAAATACTTGTTTCCAGCTTTCCTCTCTGCCCTTCCATTTGATACGTTTAGTCAGTGCTCTCCTGAAACACAACAACAACAGTGTTTGAGTTTCAGTCTTTGCTGAAAGCAGGAGTTCCCCCATGCATTTATTCCATGAAAGAGAACTCAACTGCATTTCAAGAATCTATACTAGTAGAGATTGAAGATAGTGATTCAACCTTGCTAAAAGTATATGGTTTAGCCGACTAATGTAACAATGACATCGACTTCAAGACACTACAACGGGGAAAACACAAAGTGTTCCAGTTTTATGAGACTATACTAAATCCTTTCTGTGTAATGACTCAGCTCCAAATGGACTAAAATTGTGTCCAAACTCGTTAAAGCAGTACAAAAGAAGGCGGAAGCACAGAGACGTGATATATGATTTCCTCCAAACTCAACACCAACATAACTTAAATAGGTATAGTCACTTCTCCGGATTCAGGTACAAGAAATGTTAAGAAGTTGGTTTGTTTCAGTAATCCCTGTAAGTCAAAGGTAAAATATTTCCCAAAAAATATTTGCATGTGCATTTTCTATTATCATTGCAGGTAAAATAACAGCCTGTCCAATTGTTTTAAGGCACAGAAAGATAAAAAGGCAGAATGCTCCAGAAGTAAAATAATGGGTTGGTGGAAGCATCATCTTGAAACACTATGAATGAGTGACATATAAGAGGAATTGCTGTCTCTCTGGGACCAGTTCTTGGATTACATTAAAGTGACAAAGACAAAAAAAATAAATCTGTCTGATTTGTGATTAAGGGACCCTGAAATATGACCCAAAGAGGTATGATATGATTTTCTTTCTGCCCTGGCTGTTTGTTTTTATTATTTATGAGTTCATGGTCACTTGATTTATGTGTTGGAGTTTACCTCCATGATAGTATATAATATATGCCATGTGTTCCTGTATACAGGATTATATTGATGCTGTGTTAGAAGCTTTTCAAATCTGATTAAAGTGAAAATTACATGAAAACAAACTGAGTGCATGATACACTAAGGGCTATGATCTGCACATTGATTTTGGTAAACCACAAGCTCAAACATCTTTCCAAACTGAATTTAATAAAACCAAGAGCCCTTTGATAAACACAGTAACACACTGTAAATGGATGACCTCAGATACCACATTACCTGTGTGTCCCTTACAGCCTTCTAATCCACACCTCTGGCACCTCACCCTCCTTAACCTCCCTTTTTTCTCCTCCCGCCCCCTCCTCCCTCAGGCAGGGGCAGGGAGCAGTGGTGCAGGTCCTGGCAGGGCCCACCCCTCCTCTCTCTCTCTCTTTGAGAGGCAGGGCTGCTTGTTCAGGGAAGAACTTGTGTGGAGACAGGTGTGCATACCAGACACTTGCACTAAGCCCTGCCCCACGCGGGTCCTTTAACTACCTGCTACAGAGGCTTCCCCGGCTTCCATCCAACATCGCACTAAAACATTCACCAAAGAACACTTCAGCTAAGTGTGGCTAAAGTGTCTGTATAGATGGGCAAGACTCCTTAAAAGGCAGGTCTGGGCACAACCTACCGTCACCTTTTTTATCACCCAGCCTCTCTGCATTCAATCAGCGTTTATACACACTATTAAAACACATTGGAGCAGATTTAGTTGGCAGGGGAAAGGCAGAAGGGATGGAGATTTAGGCTATTTTGAACCGTTCATGTAACATTAAGGATTAAAAGCTAGCTCAGGGCTTCTTGGAAGCCAACGCTAGTATTCATTCAGTCTGCGTCCCTGGCTAACCCTGTAGTTGTAAAGAGCAAGCTGTTCAGATGGATGGGGTCACAGAGAGAGGAGATGTCCTTAGTGAGTCAAGTTTATGCAGATTTACAACAGTGTGTCTGATACACTGCTAATGTTTCTTCCCTGCATGAGTCAGATGATACAGAGAGACTGCCTCTCAATGCTTCCGGTTCGAAGGAAGAATCTATTTCTTCCCAAAGGCAAGTTTTAACTAAAAAATCATCACCCTAACCCAGATCTAGTTTTTGTCTCATCTCTTTGTTTGCTCATTTCCTCTCTGCCTTTATCCATTTACTGCTCCCTTAAGTCTCTCTCCTCCTACACTATTCACTCAATCTCGTTACCTCGTCCTTTGGTTGCCTCATCAACTTCCTCCTCCTCCCTTTTTTGCTTCCTCTTCTCCAGCCATCCAGCCATGCCCCTCTAAAATGACCTTGCTGCATCTCAAGGAGAATTGATTTCTTTTTTTTGTCTTTGTGTGAAACCTTATCTCAACAGCATTCAGAGGAATTTTTTCTTTGCCTCCCCAGGAGCTGCGTGAAGCTAATTCTCTTTCATGAGGACACTTTTCACTCCATTTTATCCCCCCCCCCTTCTAAACCTCTTCTCTTGTGAGCACACAGAAATAGAGCAGACATGATTAATGCAACATCCATCGCCGCCAAACGTTAGCTTTGCTCAACCTTTTTATACTTGGCTGCTGTTTGGGAAATTATTATTCATGCACCTTCCAACACTGTGACTGAGTTTTCCCATCGGCCGATCAATAAAACAGTTTTTACATTTGATGAGCGTGGCTGGTCAAAAAGAAAACGGTTCTGGATTCAACATGAACTAAACATTCACGACTAATATTTAAATAAACCTGATTATGTTGCATTAATTCATCCTGTGCAACACACGGTAATTGAATTTAAAAAGATGTACAAGGCATGTGTAAAAAATAAAATGTGAATCTTTTGAAAGTGCCCACACATATGTCAGTAAAAGCTTTAGAGTTTACGTCTATATCTGAGTCAGTATTTGAGTATAATTTCAGTACCAATTATAGTGTGTACAAACAAAATCAAAATCCCTTGTAACACAGTTAATGCACTGTCTGAGCAGCTTTAAAAATGTGTTTCTGTTATACTGAGGGGGGGGGGGGGGGGGGGGGGGGGGGTGTAGCAATGCAAGCCAAACTTTTAAAGCCAGACTTTTGAACTTCCAGGCAAATGTTTCGCACGAGGTAATCCAACACCTGTGGGCAAGAGAGTGCACCTGGTGTGTCAGGGAAGACCTCATCTGAAGTTCCCAAGAGCAGAAACAAAGAATATCTTAAAGAACATTATTTCACAATGAATGAGCCAACATTTTTGTATCAGTGTCAAATATTGATATTAAAATGTGTGCTCAACTCAGCAGATATTATAAGTTCTATCTGGAGTTCAAATTATTTTGCATCCCAACCAACTATCAAACTGTTACATTTGACTTCTCAATGACTGTTTTGCTCAAAACTACGTATTACGAAACCAAACAATAGAGGATTGATGGAGGTGACTTGTGTGTTTTTGTGCTCTAACTTACTATTTTCAAGTATTTCAAAGACAACAGAAAAGAAAAGACATCAAATTCCAAAAATAATAAAGCCAACATTTCCTCTGCTAGCACTATAGAGCTGCAGTGTGAAGAATCATCTGTTCCCTCTTTCCACTTTATGATCAGAGTGACTATTGAAGCATACAGAACATTTTCCAGGCTTCAACTCCCAGGTGTCTTGTAGCCCCAGGATTCCCAGTAAGTAGTCAGCCGGGCTGCCTTGGTGAATGCACTAATGTGACACCATAATCACGCACAGGTGCATTTTTGTGCTTCACAGAGTAACAGCAGATAGCTGTGGGTGATGGCAGGTGCCTTCACTTGTGTGTGTCGCTTTAAACAGTACTTTTAATCCAAGTGTATGCATGTTGTGGAAATCTCAATCATGTCTACAAGTAGATTGTGTTTTGTAAAGAAAGGCCTCGTCATCGTTATTCAGGAAATGAAATCATGCATGCTCGTGTTCCATTCTGGCCTTTTTCTCTTAGTGACTGCTCTTTGACAGAGGGCACTGCAGTGAGGCCAATGAAGCAGTGACACCTCCACCTCCTTCTGCTCCCTCTGCAGTGCTACACACACTCGTAGGCCTCACGCACACACACAGATGCACTCACAGACACAATGGGTTGCCTTCCGACCAGTCCAATAACAGGCCTATTCATTATAGGCTCTTACAGACAGTATTGACAACCTGCTGACACACAGTCACTCCAGCATAAACAAATGGAGCTATAGAGAAGAGGAAGGAAGGGAGAGGAAGAAGGAAAGAGACCTGTTATAGTGGCTTTTTGACTGAGGAGTATCTCGCTAGAAGAAGAGAGTCAGACTAAGAGGAAGAAGAGAGGAGAGAAAGAGTGGTGCAACTACTCCCTCTTCTTCCCATCCCCGCAGAGCCAAATCACTATAAGGTCTCACTTCAGACGAGAATCAGATAAATCCTTCATCCTTTTCACACCTTAGATATGCTGCTTATTCTAATTAGGATTATTGGGAATAAGACTTCTCAATGAGGTGGCATATACTAAAGCATCACCACTAGATGAATTAGCCTACATACTTGGAAAACTAATAAACAAGAAGATATCAATGAGGCAGATGGATTGAGGTTCATTTGAAAAAACAAAAGCAGACGATATATACAATATGAAAATCACTTAAATGGTTGCTGAGAATGTAGGCCTACATAACTTCTGTCAAACTTCATCACGTGTGTGCTGATATTCCAGACATCTAAACTAGATTTCTATAAGTGAGGTTCAAGTTACAAAATCTTTGTATCAGGTTTTTAACACCAGAATCCTTTTAAATGTCAAACCCTGTGACATGTATCTGGGATATATCTAGACGACTTTATACAAACACACTAAACTGCTGGACTTTGGACTTCTTTGAGCCAGGAGAGCTTTTAGACTATGTTGGAAGAAGATAGACTCTCCGTCATTGATAATGTTGATAAAGAAGCTTTTAAACTGTAACGGCCTGGAAACACTGTTACAGGCAAGCGAAAACACTTCGTCCTGCTCAGGGAAACATGCGTGAAGATCATAGAAGCTTGGGCTGTAGTCTTCACCTGAGAGCAAATTGTTAAATTGTGGGGGGGAAATGTTGTTTTTACTCTATTTGATATATTAAGTTGAGTGTGAGTACATACAGTTTGTATGATCTGCTCTCAAACTGTTGAATTGTTATTGTGTGTTTCCTTGATGTCATGTTATTAGTAGAAAATGGCAGTGAACATTGGGTAAAAAAGTCATCTTAATATGGGGGCCTGACTTATACAGTAGTTACTGCAAGGGACAATGTCATCACAACATACTTGTTCACAGCCACAAGAAAGCATATTCCCACTGAAAGAAAATTGTATATTCTGCATATCACCCTGTGGGGTTTGAAGCTGGTAGCCGACTTTCTTTCTAAGTCCTTTTTTTCCTGTTTAATTAAAACACCAAAAAAAGCCAAATTAGCCGAGAATTACTTTGTGAGATTTAGTTTCACTTGTAAAAAAGTTTTTATCTCACTTTTGCCAAAGCACAAAGAAGTATGCATGCAGAGTTTATCCAGCATGATTCACTGCAGAATGTAGCCGCACCAAAGCGTTCCTAGTCATATCTTGGGTATGCAAAGAAGCCTAAGGGGAAACGCTGTGCCATGCATACCAAATATCTGGCTCATTAAGGAGTTATAATTACTGTGTCACTTTGACATAAACAAAGAGAGCAGAGCAGTCATGGAGAAAATGGGGAGAGAAAAAACTGCTGATCAGCTCAAAGACATAGTGTCCGGTGTGTGTCTTTGAGTTGACCTCGAGCACCAGGTGAGTGTGTGTTGGAGAAAAGGGGGGAGGGATATCTGGGTGAATGGAATGAGCGATAGCTATGCAGACAGGTCAACAGAGAAACAGACATTATGAAGACAGATGAGGCTGATGTGGACACGCAAACACAAAGACAAAGAGAGAAATAGACTGCGTGGCCCTGAGCTCCAGAGGTCAGCTTTGACTCACACAGACAGGACAGATGAGACGTAACACAACATCTAAACAGGAAATGATCGTGACTGAGACCACACAAACTTTAGGATGAAGTTCACAAAGTGAAATGTAAAAGAAGGCCCGTCACATCAACATTATTTACCCGTTTAGTTGTGATTGAGAAGACTAAAAAAGACTTCCATCCTCTAAAAGCAGATTCAATACCATGAGCTTCCTTCAGGTACAGTATTAGTGTGCTTAACGCGTAGAAGGCTTTTTCGACAACATGGCGGCTGACAACAATGATGCCACTGCCAATCGAGATGCTTTACGTCAACAGAAACCAAATGATCATGTTCTCTATCAGTTTGCCATTCTTCTCCAGCTGCCTCACTCTGTTCTCCTCCAAGATAATACACAAATGCTTTTTAAAAAACACACACACACACACAGCAGCAGCAGCAGCAGCAGCAGCAGCCCCATACCCATAACTTGGTGCAAAGCCCATGACAGGCAGGGAGCTAAGCTGGCTGCCTGCAGCTTTGTATACAATTCAACCACACGTCCATTGCCATTATCAGTATAAGGACTGTCATCGCTATCACAGCGGCCAAAGACCTCTGCCAAGGCCGTGGACTGCCTGGGATGATACTTATCATGGACTTGTGAACACAACGTCGGAGACAGCATAACAGGGAAAGGTCATTTTCTCAAGGTCATACCAAGGATAAGAAAAAACTCGACGAATACAGAAGCTATATAGACACACTTGGTTGTGCGAGTCATTTTCACACACATACTCATGCCTTAAACACATCAGACACATACAGTTTTAAACATAATTTTAAAAAACAAAAAATGAACATCGCAATTTGTCAAAGGTTTTATCACATCCTTGCAGATTTGTATCTGAATCAGGAATTTTGCTGATTGGAGGTCCACATCAGCGTGCATCAGGATTGTAAAGGTCATTACAATGACATTGCCCTTTTCGGACGAGGAAAGCAAGAAATGCCAAATCGCTCAGCAGCCACATCATCATGCAAATGGAGCAGAATGTTACGCTCTGGGAAATCTCAGAAATTATGAAAGATATCTGAGTGATAAGATGGGATGTTAACACAGCTTTGGTATATTTGAGCCACAGTGCATTATCTTAACTAAACATAATTAATTCTCCCAAAAAAATATTCTGCCTTGCATTCACTGAAATTGACAGCATTCAGAGTGTCTGCAAAAGCAAATTCATAGTACAGCAAGTCGCATTCCATGTTTTATTGCTCCGACCCTAAGTGTAGTGCCAACACTTAAAATACACACACGATAATAACTACCCTAAGCTAAAACCATTGCTCTGATGAACGAGTCTGTCTTCTGTTTTTTTGCAGCAGACAGCTGTTGGGGGTTAAAGCTGCTGCTAACACGTCCTAGCCAAATATCATGTACAAGAGGGAACTGCTACCAACTGCACCTTGATCAAGACTGTGCTTGTCTAACTGTTAAATGATGCTGAAGTCAGGTAAATGTTCCATGATGTCCAGTGAAAGAAACTGGAAATGTAGCCTGTGCAAAAAAGGCACAAAAAAAAGAAAGAAATACCCCCATGGAAAACAAGCAAAAGAAACTTGAGTTAGTGCAAGAGTTGCTCTTATTAGATTTATTCTCAGAGACTTGAACTTCACCAACTTGCTCAGAGCCTGAAGCTCATGGGAATGCACACTCTTCCATGTGCACACTTCAAAACCCTGCACACCTCAGACTACATGACTCCCTATAATCATTAGAGATGTCTGCCTGAAAAACATGCCTGCCGGGAGAGTAGAGGAGCAGAGCTGCGCCTGAATCAGCCCAGGCATGCGTTAAAACAAAGTGGCCTCTCCAGCAGAGAACATAGCAACACACGCACACACATATACACAAACTTAAAACAAATCAGCACACAAATGACCTCACAGCTATACACAAATTAGTAGACTTGAGAACACTTTCACAAGCTGACGTGCAAACACGTACGCACAAGTTCTTCCTATCCACACATGAACACATCAAAGATCGGTCATATTACAGGACTTACAGTAGGAAGCCCCCATCCTCTGTATGTAGAGCACAGAGACCACACAGAATCCCCTCTCTCAGACATGGCCACTATGAGAGCAGAATACTAAAGAAGAAAACGCTGGCTGACTCAGAGCAGAGCAAGCCTGTATAAAAACTTAAAGCTACACTGTGCTGCAAAGTCAGACTTAAATATTTGATGTTTTCTTGAAGAAAACTCCATTTGTGATGACAGGTTGGCACATAAAGGGTTTAAAATGCTAGAGGGACACGTTTTAAAGAAAGGAGGTGGTAAATAATCTAATCCTGTAAATAATAAAAACATAACTTTAAGTAATTCTCAGTCTAAGTCTCTGAATCACTTATCAGAAATCACCACCGTTACTATTTCCTGCAGGACATGACAGTGGTGGAAGCCTGGTCATGTGACCAAACAACCCATAATGATACAGCCTGACTCTAAACACCATGACCTTCCTTGTCATCACTCACACCTGCCATATTAATGACACACAATTAACGTAATTACAAGCACTAACCATGATTTAAAGGTCCATCCCATCATTTAGCATGGACAGATGTCTGTCTGTGTGGAGTGGACACCAAGCAGATCAGACTGTTAATAAAGAGCTGCTGGTGGTTAACATTAGGATGGGATTACTCCTGCAACATGCCTGACCTCTCCAAAATCCCATACTTAGAAAAAAAATACTCACCCAAAATCATGCTGAGAATTGCCTTTGGTGTCCCTGTGTTGCTGCCCCCGTCTCTCCTTGCTTTGCCAAAGGGACAATGGCTCCAAAATGTCTTTCAGAGTACCTCCTCTCTCTAAAGAAAGAGGCAACTCAGAGAGGCAGCGCTGGATGTGAGGACACACTGCTGCTGCTGCTGCTGCTGCTGCTGCTGTTGCTGCTGCACATGCCGTCTCTTGCGCCTGCACTCTCCAGGTAGAAAGCAGAGTGTGTGTGTGAGAGAGAGACAGCGTGTTGTGGTGTGTATGTGTGGAGAAGGAGGAGGAGGGAGGTCCAGTGTCTCTGCAGTTGTGGCTCAGGTAAGCCTGAGGACAGTTTGGAGGGGGGTTTGTACCACAGAGGAGAGAGAGAAAAGGGGAGTCAGAGAGAGAGAGAGAGAGAGAGAGAGAGAGAGGAGGGGGAGCCTAAAGTGTGACAGCCAATCACAAGGGGAGGCTGCAGAAGCAAGATCTTCTTCTCCACAGAAGTCAGGAGGAATTGCAGAGGTCTCCAACAAACAGCTGACAAGCAAATCTCTTCAAACAGTGTAAAATCAAAGGCAGCTTCAGAGGTCTTCAGTGCAAAGACTGTACCTGCTGTAGAACACACACTCCCTCTCTTTCTTTCTTTCTTTCTTTCTTTCTTTCTTTCTTTCTTTCTTTCTTTCTTTCTTTCTTTCTTTCTTTCCTTCTTTCTTTCTTTCTTTCTTTCTTTCTTTCTTTCTTTCTTTCTTTCTTTCTTTCTTTCTTTCTTTCTTTCCCTGGTTCTCTCTCTCCCTCTCTCTGCTTCTTGTTTTTTTGGGGTTGTGTGTAACCTAAAGGCACCTTACATGCCTCTGCTCTGATTGGTGGAAGCCTCAGCCAATGGGAACGGCGGCACACGCCTGTCATCATGCAGAGTGGAAGTCATAAAGGAGAGACAGAGCTTGACTGAAAATTCTGCCTTCCCCCCAAAAAAATACTGTTTCTCCCTTTCATTTCCATTATTATTCTCACCCATCTCCGCCCTAAGGGAAGCCTTGATTGTCAGATCTGTTTAATATCCCCTCCACCCCCAACCCCGTCTTCTTTCTCTCTGTCCTTTGGCTCCATGTGTATGTGAACTTGTTAAAGGATTAACCTTTTATCTGTTTGGCTCTGTTTTTCTCTTTAACCCCTTCTCTCTCTTCACCTGCCCTGGCAAGGTTATGCATTTTATCAGTTCTGTGTTTGGAATTTTAGACTGGGAGTTTGGGGGCGTAGGGTTGGCAAGCAAAAGGGGAGAGATGAAATGGAAAGCGACAGAGCGGAGGAAGCAGAAGAAGGAGGGGCAGAGATTAAACTAAATACAAACTGACAGAGCGATGAAGAGATGTGGAGTGACAAGAAGAGACGACCAGGGGGATGGAATACAGAGACAGAGACGGTCAGACACAGGAGAAGGGCTGCATAGAATTAAAACTGTGGACCATAGCAATGCAGTCACTAATTGAAGAGAAGCTTCACAGCCCGCTTCTTACGGTCCACTACTTTTAAACCAAGAAGCCATTCGAACAAACGTCTGGTGTCACGTCAGAGCAATTCTCCTTCTCTCTCTCTTTCTTCTAGGATAGCTAGAGAGTGACTTTTTTGAAAATTACACAGCCACAGTGTTATTGAGACACTCAATGCCTAAGAAACGGCTTAACAAAGCTGTCAAAAAATTAATCCCTTTGGGCGGGCATGCTTGCAAACACACAGATACAAACACGTGAGCCTGAGGCTACAGAAAACGCTGCCTGATGTTCATAGTGCCTCATCTTGTCCTCCTCTCTCCTTCTGTCTCTTTTTTCTTTTCTATCTCTCTTCCCCACCACCACCCCTACCCCACCGCTGCAGCCACCCTTCTCATGCTCTCAGGCTGAGGCTGTGAGTCACAGGGTGTTGGAGTGAATACTAAAGAGGGTGGCTGACACCTCCAAAACCTCTCCTCTACACAGCAGCTCCACTGCACACATTTAAGCTGTTTGTATGTAAACACTGGCAGAATGAAGTGCCACAAACACGTTGTAAGGTGAAATCCACGGGTTTAAAGCTTAAGCTTGGTGCTATGAAATATATAATAGCTGTAACCAAAGAATCCCAACAAGAATCCCACTTTGACAACCAAGATCCAACATCTGCAACAGGAATAAAATAAAGAGTGACAAAAAGTTAGAGGAGAAGCAGACAGATCAAAAAGGAATTCTGGTTTGTGGGCCCTTGGATGAAACAAACAAACAAACAACCATTTTGTCTAAAGGAAATTGACCAAGCACCAAGAATATTAGTTTTTGAGAAAGGGACACTAGCAGCTGGAACAATAGTTATCATCAATACTTTTCAGCCTGCAAGTCCTTCCTTGAGCATCTGTGTGTGTTTGTGTGTCAGCAAAAAAGAGCTGAGATAGGGTTTCCTCATTAGTTGTGTTGGTATCAATAATTCAGAGCCAGTCCTTGTTGGTGTTCAATGGGCCGAGTACTAATGTGCTGTCGGGCCAACAGGGGCCCAGGGCCCAGCGCCACATTAATGGATGTCATGATGAGAGGGTGAAATCGGAGTGTGGAGATCCTGTATCATCCAAAGTTAAGAACAGAGAGGAAGGAGGGGGCAGAGGAGGGGAGGGGAGTCCAACTGGGTGAAGATCACTGGGAGGAAGACAGATGGTAATACGGGACAGGTAGGAGATCAGAGGGAGCAAGGAGTAAGAAGTAAGGGGAAAGAGACGAGGAAATTGGGCTATTATGTCCATTCAGTTGCCCTTGGCTACAGATCAATCAATCTAAAGATGATGTGCTGACCTCCATCACCTTTGTATGGGCAGTCATCATGAGACATGTTAAGTGGCCACTAGGGGAACATTTTTAATGATTAATGATCTGACATAATTCATTTCCACTTCAGTTTTTAAAAGTACTTCTCTAACAGTCCCTCTGCAATCATGTTAGCAGAAATACATTTTAAAAAACACTGTATAGTGCTTTAATTTACAGGTCCTTATTTAGCAAAGAAAATCCTTGGACTTAATTATAAGGGGAATATGATTTCCATTGAAGCCCATTGAGATTTATTATGTTGAATTGCTGACTACAAATCTAGACTCTTGAATTTCGATCAATAAAGTATCTATCTATCTATCTATCTATCTATCTATCTATCTATCTATCTATCTATCTATCTATCTATCTATCTATCTATCTATCTATCTATCTATCTATCTATCTATCTATCTATCTATCTATCTATCTATCTATCTATCTATCTATCTATCTATCTTTCTATCTATCTATCTATCTATCTAGACGTTTACCTTGACTCCTAAACACGTCACGCTTAAAACAAATCTAAAATAAATGTTGTAATACAAATAAAAGGCAGAGTGAGGCAAAAAGAGAGAGAGAAAGACTCAAAGAGGTCTAGTGGGTGTGTGTTAGTCTGTGTATTGTGTTTGTAGCTAAAGGTTTTTAATATAAAGTTGGCCCTGCGGTAGAAAAAAACATGTTCGAGAAACCGTTATAAACAAAATTCAGTTAGGAGAGTTTCATGCCAAGATCATCTGTGGTAAAAATCAAAAAATTATTTTACTCTGACTTTGTTTTGCGCCTCAGAGCTACCCTATCATATTAGGTTAGGAGAGATACGTGGATTTTTTTTTCTTTCTGTGGTGTGAGCATCAGGATACCTGTCAGCTATTTTTCACCCACACCTACACACACAGACTTGTTGTTGATGCTTGTGAGGACATTGTATTGACTCACACTCAGACATCTAGGCAGCATACGCCCAACCTCAACCCTTACGCTAAATTAAAAGTGAGTCTGATTTTTATTAGAATTTGGCTTGGTATAGGTACAGAACAAGAAAACATGTGTAGATAGTAATAACTTGTTTTTCAAACAGAGCATTTCAACAAACGTAAAATAACCTTTACACTGCAACAACAAAAGAAGTCTATAGCCTCAATAAAATGTTACATTTTGGGAACCAATTTTAAAGGAGAGATCCCAGAATCTCATTACTACAAGTTAACACACACACACAAACACATAAAGGAAGAGAGGGGACTCAAAGGCTGAATTCCCAATTCAACACTCATAGACATTGAAGTGTGCTCCTGTTAAGTGTGTGAGTGCTTAGTGCTGTCCTACAGTTGAATCCTCAGGCTCATGAGGGCTCTGATGTGAACTTTTTTCACACACATTTTGCGAGTCAGTGGAACTTACCCAGAGTTCATGGCAAATTTGGTTATGTAAAAGATGTGCATGTCCAGCCCTACACATAATTAAAGCAAACATTTGTATTTTACGGCAGTATATATGGAGTTTGTAAAAAAACAACAACATGTAAACAAAGCAAGCACTGATGTGACAGAAAAAACATGTTTTTAAGTTGAACTACATGTTAAAAAGACGAGCTTGTTTAGCTCTTTTCTAGTTTTCTGACCACCCAAAGCACTTTTTAATCAGCATGTCACATTCACGCACGGACAACACATTCACACACTGATGGCAGACGCTGCTATGTAAAGCGTCATTCAGTATTAAATATAACTAATCCCCTTCACTGGCGCTGTAGTGGGAACAATTTTATGTTAATTGTCTTGCCCAAGGATACTCTGTCATGTGACTGCAGTAGCTGAACCCCAGATCTTCCAGTTGAGAAAAGACCAACATTACCTCTGAGCCACAGCTGCCTGTTAGTGACTACATGTAGCCTAGTTGATTTCTTCGGGGTTATATATAGCATGTTTGAACAGTTGTTTGTGTGTTTCAGTCATATATTCATTAAGTATTAATATTTATGTTTTTTTAACCTGTTGAGTTTGGCTTTTTTCTTATTATATAATGACCCATTTGTTTCCATGCAACATGTGATATAATGGTAGTGTGTCCCATTCCTCATTTTTAATACTACCTCAAGCCCTCAACCACACACTGCACACCTGACGCCATTAAAGTCCATGAGGTGTGACAGGGTGGACATTGGGATTGGGCGAATGTCCTGACCGCCAGCTCTGAATCTGGACGGGGATTGGCCTATGCTGCCCTCTACTGGTGTATATTGGTAAACACAGGCTTGATTCCCTCTAAACACAGTCTGGGAATCAGTTAAGAGTATTCCTGCTTAAAAGACCCTGGTGCTAGCTGGTGCTAGGTGTCTGGAAAAATTCCGTGATGAAAGATGACGTGTAAACTGAGAGGGTGATATGTCCCCAGAGCCATGTCAACACACACAGGGATAAATAAGGGGACTAAACAGACATGAGGCACAGCTGGTTCAGTATTCATGGTATGTGAGAGGGTATGAGAAGTATACAGTATGCATCTCATGCAGAAAACTATCTTTACTACAAACTTACCGAAGCATGTCCTTACTGGATGTGTTTATTATCAACAGAAAAGAGAGTCAGGCGAAGTGCAGCAGGTCAAACGTAAGAGATATATCAAGCCTGAGGGAGAGCATCTAACTCCTCCATTCATACAGCACTATGATCTGTCTTTCTTATTCTTTCCTGCAGGGGAAAAACCCAGTAAATCTACAATTACTGAAATCCAGACAGACTGTAACTCACTCTCACAACAGCTCAAACACAGTGTCAAAATGCAACTTCTGCTGATCATAAATTCTGGTCATATTTCATCAGCTTGGGCCTGCAGGCACTGTGTGACTTTCCAGAAACGTTAGTTTGTCTTTTTTTCTTCCCCTGGAGTTTTGTGTGGTGTATTAAAAAGATTTTTTGTTGATACAGGGTTCACACCTTGGTCGTATTTCATGCTTGAGGTGTCTCCTGGCAGTGTGGTGGTGAATTTAGAGGCTGCCCATGAAGGTCAAAGGTGAAAGGACAAGGCAAGCACAGGGCATCATCATACTTACAACCCCCCCCAATAATGTGGCAAAGCATTAATCAGGGCTAGCAGGCAATAAATAACAGCTTATTAAAGTACAAAAGGACAGCAATGTATGTCTTCACCAAAATTGAGTCTGTCACGGCACACACTCTATCTAAAGAGTGACGACAGAGTAAGCTAGCTCAGTACAGTATGAATGAAAAGACCTCTACATTCCCCTTGAACTGGCCCGAGCCTGCAAGTCTGATGGTTCAGCATATCAGTTTGCAACTGTGACGGATAATCGGCTCACTAAATTTAGAATATTGATCAGGTGTGGATATGTGCAGGCAATACAGCCAGCTGTACAGTACTGCACGTCCTCAGAAAAAAACTAAAATAAATCAAGTGATTTGAGTTTTTCAAACACATTTGAAATTGTTTTGTTTATGGATTTTAAACTTTAATTGTTGTAAACCCCTTTACTGACATGCATAAAAGAGCAAAGTGTGAGTTAAGAAACTTTAATGTAATGTGTCACTATAGAGACAATTTCAGTGTAACTTACTACTGTTCTTACTTTGTGATAATTGACTAAAAGTTTGAAACAGGTCAATATGGGAAATAGTTGAAACAGAGAGGGAGATAAACATGCCCCAGATTTCCATGGTATTATATAACTGCTTGTCATAAATAAAGACAGGAGCTGTTAGACTGTTTTCTTTTTCTTCATGGCACAACAAGAATTCTCAGCAGTATATCAAAATAAGCCTTTTTAGATACTCAATCTTTCCTTGCTGTTTATATAAATGTGGGACATTTCAAATTAGAGCATTCATTCATTCATTCATTGAGAGAATATTATCAGCAGTTATTAATCAAGCTCACACAACAGGAAATCTAATTTCTCCAGGTTTTTGGTTGTTGATCGTACAAAGCAAGACATTTGAGACTCTTGCACTGGGACACTGAGATGTGCTACTTTGGCTGCTTTGTGACATGTTTCCAAAAAGATAAAGAAGAAAATCCCCAGCTCAATCATAAAGAAAGGATCTGTAGTTGCAGCCCAACATTGTGAGTATGACTTACTCTCGGTTCAAATTGTTATTATGCCAATACAGCTTCCAGGGGAAAATAAAAAGAGTCTGCAGGTTTTTTTAGGATTCATGGGTGCATGTGTACACAGGTGGGTGTGCCGTCCTGCCAACAGAGATGGAGAATGTTGATGTTGACTGTAATACAGTCACACGTCCATGACATTTTTACACCAGCACCAGAGAACAGATCGCCCTTCTTTCCAACCACATTCAGATCTCTCTCTTGCACCTCTTCTCCTTATTGTTCATTCCACTTAAAACTTTGCTATATTTATTTCTGTTGAGCTGTTCTAAACAGATACAATACTGTGGCTGACACATTTCATGTCATTGTTATGCAATGCTTAGTGCACTTTAGAAGACACTACGGCAGTTCGAAGTAATTATCTCTGCCTTAGATCATAGTCTATTTCTGAAGCTAAGACATTCCTCAGCTGAGAGTGATGTGGAAGATGATCTCCATGGAGGTCAAGGGTCAACTTCATCCCTGCTCCAGAGTGTAGTCTCCTTCACACACTTATTAGACACACATCTGATAAAAAATAGTTCTCAAGAAGCAAAAACTATCATGAACAAGTTGCACACAAACAGCTACTACTAGCCCTGCAAACAGACCCACATACTGTATGTAAACCTGCACACACACGCACACACACACACAGAAGATAAGAACAGCGTTGCTCAACTGTGCAGTGTTCCGTCTGGGTGTGAGAGCAGCAGGAGACAGGTGGGTCTGTCATGGCATTTGTCAGCTCCAAGGGGACACAAAATATATTAAAGCCGAGAATGTACTCTCTGTATGAAAATCAATAACTCACATACACACATTTGATCAATCGTTTTTTAAACAAATGTACATTTATGAGTGCATCTTTACATATTTTCAGCACCCAAAACTCACACAATCTTGCATATGCTCTAAAAGGAAGAAGCAAATATGTTTCTCGCTCCGTGCAGAGACAGTACTGCATCATTTCAAATAGAAGCAGCCACATGCGGTAAGAGTAGATGGTAATAAATCGCTTTCTTACCTGTGCTCCACATTGATTGTACTTCTGGTCCTCCTGCTGCTCTTTCTTAGTGAATCTCCACCCGAACAGGCGCACTGATAAACCACTATTTCCTCTGTGAGACTGAAAAACAGTTAGGGCCCTTCAGGTGGAATAAAAACAGCCGGAAAGACCTCTAACGTTCTCATTAAATTGAAAAGATTCCAAGCAAAAAAGAAAACGTATCTCTACACCCACAGTGGCAATGTAAAGGACATGTGAGAATAGAGACCACAAACATCACCTCTATCACCTCCCCTTCACCTCTCTACATCCTCTCTCCTCCCTCCCCTCTGTGTCACTCTCAGCAATGTGTGAAAACAAAGCCAGAGCAGGAGATTCCTGCAGCTAATCGTGGGAGACTGTAATAAGCGAGGGCAGATGTATCATAGGACGGAGACAGCAGAGGGTGGAAGGCAGAAGTAGAGATGACACTGGAGGAGGAAGAATCAAATGTCAATGGAGGCACGAGGACTAGAAGTGAGATCCAGTGCTCAGGGGGAAGATAAATCCCTATCTGTAAATTTGGGGTTTAACACATGGCACAAATACTCTAACTGCCAAGACTGCCTCTGAAAGGATCAGCCAGAAGGAAGGCAAACTGTGAAACCTTGTACCTCTGGTACAGCAAAAAGTTTAAACATATGGAAAGCTAACACATGCATACTAAAATTCAGAGGTCAATGCTATCCTGCAATGTCTGCAGCCAGTACAGGCCACTTACAGTAAGATGAAATGTACAGCAGATGTCCGATTAATTTAAAGTCTTAACTGTCAAATAAGGAAAGTGCCCTTGCATGTCAAAACCACTTTGGAAACAAAATAAAATCAAGACAAAAGGCTCACAAAGGCTTTTAAGGCAGAATCATTTCTCAAAGGATGACCAAGTATTAGAGAGTGATACACATAAACAAATCATTAAGTCTCAAGCAGGCAGGCTTGGTTCAGCTCCCTGCAGGCTCTCCCCTGTAACATAAGGTTAGAAGGGGAAAAGGACAGCAGTTTACAGTTGTAAGCACATTTCAGCACCCAGAGGCCCTGAGGGGTAGTGTTACAGGGACACACTGCTCATCAGGACTGTCCCTGTCTCTCACAGTCATAAACAGGACGGCTACGTTTACAACACAAACCGTTAAACTGGACAGTTGAATTTCTGCCTATTAGGTCTATTATGTTTAAGCCCAAAAAGTGTGTTTTGAAATATAATCTTTGTAGTCATATGCACATCTGTGACTGAGCTGAAAGCAAATTAAGTGGTACAGCCTTTAATATGAGATGTTTTCTGATATAAAGGGGGGAAAATAAGTCGCATTGCAAATGGGCCTTTTCTGTTTGATGCTTCATTGCACAACAGGACAGGAGACGAGAAAGAAGGGAGCATTCATCAACACAACAAACAGCTTGCTGAAATGTCCAACAGGGGGAGTAATGTTCCTTTACTTTCCAGATTTATGTGAGGACTACTTTAACAGTTGATTGGACTTAAATGTTTTCAGTAGATAAGATTTAACCTCATAAAAAGCACAATAAATTGCAGTAAATGTAAGTATCCTCATTATTTATATGTGGTTGCAAACCTATAGTTACAAAAATCATAGGATTATTTAAAATTACAGTTTTTAGAGTACAACATTTCCTCATTGTGATATATGGATTTGAGCTTAAAAAGATTCCACTCAACAGTTTTATTTAAAATGTAATCCTAAAACTTTTTTGACAAAAACTGGCAGGTTTTCCTGTAGTATAACCTCACATGTTTACTCCACTAAACACCTTCAGTGAGAGAGAACACAAACCGCATGGAACAGGCCGAGCACATAGGACGCTGTGACCTTCATGACATACCTTAGCCCTGGTTCCCACCTTGACCATTTTTTGGTAGTCAAAATACGGAAAAAGTTCATTGTATTTTCTGCATTCATTTTGGCGTTAAACATTCCCCAGCCTTTACATTAAGTAGAGATGGGTAGTTTGAATTTATTTTGAATGTAATAACACAACCTTTCAACAGTAAAGAAACACAAAATTGTCCACAATTTGTCAGATTGACTGCAGTGAAACCAATTTTTTTTAATCTCCTTCTTAAAATAGTGCTTGCGCTTGAACCTCTGTAGTGGTTCAAAAGCATGCAGGGAGCCTGTGATTCCCATGGCATTTTTTTCATGTGCGCGCGCACGTACGCACTTCGCACACTGTGTGCATGTGCAGACTGAGATAAAACTATAGTCGTATAATCTCATTACTTGTTTGTAGGTTGAAAATGTTTCAATATTTTTTTTGTTAAAAAATGCAAACTAGAAGGTATATGATACAAACTGGCAAGTAAAGGGTTAATATGTGATAAAATAATGATTTAAATTGACTTAAAATAATTTAATTAAAAGGTACCATCACTGGAAGAATTTGTTAAAAATTCATAACTTTACCAGAGGGAGGGTGGCATGACCTTTTGGACATAGAAGAGAATAAAGTACTTTTTTTTTTTTTATCTAACATTGCACCAAAAAACATAAAGCACCAAAATCAATGTAGTGGGTTATCATTGACCCACATCAGACTGGAATTATATATCTGTTAGGTTTAAACATTTTTATAAATGCAAATTAGTGGTTATGATACAAACTAGCACATAAAGGGTTCATTTTTAAATTAATGACTCAAATCAAATTACAACATTTTAATAAAAACAAAAAGCAAAAAAGAAGAATTAAGTTTGCCAAATTGACAGCATCGTGATGCAGATTTGTTAAAAAAATTAATTGCAAGCTTTGTCAGGTTTGTCTTCAAGACAAGAAGAAAACAACAGATCCTGCACACACGATCGAGAACCCAGCCTACGTTTTAATGTAGTATCTGTAATAAAGATTAAGACGCAAGTAGAAATGGGAGTTTCTGCTTAGAGTTACCTGACGCTGTGACCTGCCCACTTTAAATGTAATCAGAGTCCAATCAGCCAAAACTGAAAACACCTGTGGAGTTGTGCAAGTCTCCACATAAACAACCACACTATGACCTAAAGTAGGTTGAATCTGTTTTGGGGCACAGATGGCTAGCATAGACATACTAGCAAACAGGTTTTTGTCATATGACAAAATGTACAGTCAGGACTTAAGGGAGCAGAGCTTTGAAGACTGGCCTTTTAGAGAGGAATGTAACTGCACACCTGAAAAGGTAAAACAGTGTCTGCAGTGGAGAGCCTTTGAAGTCTGCCTGTCCCATTGTAAAAAGCTTTTAAATGATTTGGAGGATTTTGTGTTCTCTCAGCTCTAAAAAATAACAACAAATGTAATGTAACCAAATAGATTCTTGATATGCCTGATCATGATATTACAGGTATACCCCTGCCTTGTTTGCATAGCCATATAATACCACAGCCTTAAATCCAAGGATGTGACAGTTTTGTGATGTATATCTAAGCAGGTGCCAGATTTAGTTTCTTAGCATTGGGTGACGGGTGCACAGACCCTTTACCCACCCTGGTCATGTCATGATGGATGAGCCGCTGACAGTACACTCGATGATGCCATGTTACCAGCACTCAACCCCCCTCCAAAAGGAGATCCTCCTCTTGTTTCAGTCTCCCTCACACTAATCCTCACACAGCCATGTTCTTGAATTGCACTTGTCATCTTTGTCATAGAGTTAACAGCTCATAAACTTTCTAATTTGACTGCTTGTTTTTAATTTACAGTAGTATCAAAAATAAGAAATGAAGGTATCTTTCTGTTTTTTTTTTTTGTCTTTGCAGATGGCCATGGCTGGGTTTGTGCACTGCCCAAGTGAAAACGAGCCTGATGTTACATGCTGTTTCTTCTGTTTGATCGAGCTGGAGGGCTGGGAGCCGGATGATGATCCGCGGTGAGAAAAGAAAAAGCATGGCATACCTAAACAAATTTGCAAATTCACTTTTAGTCACAATTTAAGCAAAAAAGTGTAAGTGGTGCAGCTCAGATCTAATTATTGTGTACTAACTCAGAGTTGAGTTTTACACATATAGCCATTAAAGAGACAGATTTTATTATACACATCATTATAGCCAAAGAAAAGATGGCTGCCACATAGTCTTTATCCTGTTACAAAAAACACCCTTATATATAAATACTAAAGTGCTGTGAAATTGAGCTGAATGTCAGATATTATGTCTATTACTGTCGTCCATAACGTTTTTTCGGCCAAGGTCTGAACATGTAAAGCGCTCCCCTAACTGTGGCTTCCTGACCATGAGGAAAGACTTCACCGAGCTGACTGTAGCTGAATTCTACCACATGGAAAAGGAAAGACTGAAGATCTACATTGTAAGTATACAACGAGCAATAAGTAAGGTCTTTTACCTGCTTTTTGTAACATAACAATGAGCATGGTCTTTTTACCTGCTCTTTTGTAATATTAATAGATAAAGAGTAAGGTCCTTTACCTGCTTTTTGTAAAGCGTCTTGTGATAACACTTGTTATGAATTGGCGCTATACAAATAAAGATTGATTGATTGAACAAAGATCAAAGAGGTGAGGTTTTACCAAAATAATTATGCAGAGATTCTCCAGATTCTGTTTTTCTTTTTCTTTTCAGAGAAAAGTTTTTCATAAGAAGATGGCATTTTTGCGGGATGAAATAGACCAGACACTTGAGAGCCTTAAATCTCAGTTGAAGTCTATATGAGTGGAATCAAATGTCCTGTCTGTATTACATTATCTAATTGTTTTATTTGATGGCAGTTTAAAAATTCAATAAAGTTAAGAGGGCTTCATTTGCTTGTAGTACTGTCTTTGGCCACAAGATGGTGCATTTGGCTTAATGCATCAGTGTCCCCTCCTGACAGACTCATTCTGCAGTCTCACACTCAGAACTTCACAAAGGCAATCTGTAATGAAAGCACACATTGAGCAGGATCACAATGTGGGCTATATTCCCTCTTTTCAAACCAAATACTTACCATTTTCATGAACGTGCCACCATCTCTACCACCCCTTTTCAAACCTTGACCCTGGACAGATGGCCTAAAGCCCCTCCTTTTCAATACCAACTGTTGCCCCAGTAACATCTGTTACATATAGGGGGACAGTGTGCGCCGAGAGGGCTCACCAGGACACTCGCTTAACCCCATGAGGAGAACTGAGATTTAGGAAACACTGAAGGAGGCTGCAGAAAGACAATTGAAAGTATGGTAAAGGTGCTCATGCAGTAAACACTCGGAGAAAGCTCTGTCACACTGGATGCTTCACTGCTCTTATTTAGCATTTCAGGAAGCAATAGTTTAACACTAATATTTGCCAAAATAAAGTCTAATGAGTTTTAAATTTAAGATCTTGGTTCTCAGTCCCTCAGTCATCTGTGTCTGATAGGAGGCTTGGCTGCATGGAGTGCAGGATTAAAACCTGCTAGCCCTTCTCCAACCTTCCTCTGTTGTGGATTAATGTCTAATGTAACACTCTGGACACTGAGCCCAGATCAGCTGCTTAATTCTCCTTTATCCGCTCGCTGCAGAACAAATTGAAGAGAGAATATTTTTGCCAAAAAAAGTTAAATACGCAAAAGTGATGTAACATTTCCAATGAACCTGCTTTGTGTCTTATGTTTTCAGAGAATTTTCTTGTGCTCATGAAATTGTTGCTTTTGCAAGATATTCACTCGGGTATTAATATTTTGTCATAATGGCCAAAAGTTTCCATTTTAGAAACATGCAGCTGTCTTCTATCGAAGAGAATATCAATGAGAATGCAGCAGATACGATTCCCAAAATAATGAAGGGTGAGAAATGGGATATGATTTGATTTATGGTGTGATATTTGCATAAATACGCAGATTATGAAGAGTGTTTACAGTAATTGCTAATGTAACTCTAATCAGGGTTTATACCCACATCCATGTCAATCCACTTATGTGTGCTCCAGAAAATGAACAAAGAGAACAGCATTATGGGACTTCTGTCGCTGAGTGGCACAGATGTGATAGATGGGCTTATGTGTGGGAACGGTGCAAAACTGATGATTTGATTGGATCATCACTAAAGCAGGGGCTTCATATGTTTTCTCCCACCCCACTTTATTGCATTTATTAATATAAATCCGTTCAAATAAAACAAGTCATTAAGCTAATAGGAATCTGCATTGCTCTACTACACATGGATTATTTTCTAATCTAATTAATATGCAGTGACAAAGGCCTCCTCTGTAGATTTCTAATTAATGTGTTTCAGTGAAACAAACTGTAAACAGTGAGTGTAGCAGAAGGACAAATGGACAGATGTTACAAACAGAAAGTTTACAACCTGAGCTCTCCATCAGGCCCCATCTGTTGCTTCTGCGCCTGGTACCTCCCTCTGACCCTCCTCCAATGCTTCTCCTCGCTCCTCAGCAGCTTCTTTCGGTAAACCCTGATGCTCCATACACTGACTGCACCAGGATACATTAATGACATCAGCATTTAACCTCCCACATGACCTGGTTCAGCCGTTGGTAAACAAAGGATAAATGAGCCACATATCACATTAGAACTAAATTTGCATACTTTCCAATGGAATTCTTTGCTTTTGGGTTAAAAAAAATACATGTACTAAGAAAAGCCCAAAGCTATAATTCAAAAGGTTTGATGGTTTTTGCAATATTTCTAATGAATTGCCACAAGAGGAATGTGATGTCTGATCCTGATGTTTCGAATTCAGTAGTGTTGGTGTGGCTCTGTCTTATTTCCCAAAAATGCACGCACAAACTGCAGAGCTGGAAACATATGGCTGACACGTGCTTTACATTTAATTTATTTCAAATATTGTACATTTTGTGTATCTATGACAACAAGAAAAACTTTCAGTGAAGTATTGAAATGAAGAACGTGGACCGGAGTTTTTTATGAAGCATGCGTCAGCCATATGTTTCCAGCTCTGCAGATTGTGTGTGCATTTATTTGGGAAATAAGACAGAGCCACACAGACAAGAAGCATCAACAAACAATCTTAATTAAACTGGAATGAAGTTGCCAGTTTTAAGATTGACTCTTTCTACACATGTATACAGAAAAACAAACTCAGTTTTAAGAGAATATATAGTATGCAAATCCGGATAATGTATGTATGTGAGCAAATTAAAGAAACATCTAAAACCCCTTTTTGTTTTTACTTCTCCCACATCACTGGCAGCAGGGCATGCTGGCTGATACCTCGGCCCTCCTACCTTTGGCTGTTTTTTTTTTGTGTGCCCTCTTCCAAAAGAGACCTCCATCTGTCCCTACACTCAGCCCCATTGTGGTATTCCAAAGCCCAGCAACTTCCACAATGCAGTGGGCGTGCAGTGAGGTGGGCGGGTGAGGGGGGTGCAGGGTAAACACGACAGCATCCAGATCCCATTAGAAGCTCTTTAACTCCTACACCCTAATACTCTCAGACTCTGGGAGGAGAAGGCCCACCCCTTATCTGCATGCACCAATGTCACCTTTTACACCCGATCCAAGACGTAATGAGTGTGCGAGCTGCCCTCTTTCCTCCCCTAACATGTATTTTTTCCTCCTTTGTTCTACATCAGTAGAACAAGCTGTAATGTTAGATTTTCTTAGCACTATTTCTCAGACCAAACTACGGTTGTTCTCATTTGCTTTGAAACATGGTTTATATATATTTTAGCAATGAAGATATATAAAAAAGCTCACATATGCAGCGCACAAATAAAAGGACCCTGTAATAGTAATGTGTGGGTGATAGGATATGATCGGGGAGTATAAAAACTTGGGGGGAAAAAAGGTATGAATAAAGTAAGGCTTATGTTGATGACTGTATGTGTGTGCACATGTTTGTACGTCAGGTGTGGTGGGGGGTTAGGGAAGAAAGAAGAAAGAAGATAGTTAATAAAGGAGAGGAAAAAAAAGTGATATAACGTAAAAAAAAGAAACACACAAACAAACACACACATGTAAGAACAGACATAGCTACAGTACATACATAACCACATCCATGTATCAATATTAACATTCATTTTTGGTTACACTTTGCATACAATCATATTATACTATTTATAGTCATATACTGAGAGGTGCATAATAAGAGAACAATGTAACATAAGTATATGTTATAAAAGAGCAATAAATCAAACAATCCAGTCAAAAACTGTAAAATAATTGTTGGAACTTAATTTAAACCTTACCAGGACTAATAGTTTATTTTAGGACTTTTTGACAGAGAAAACTATTCTTGAATATTTATTAGAGTTAGAATGAGTTGTACTAATGTCTTACTAATGTTCATGACAAAAATGTCTAATGTTATGCCATTTGGTAATAAAACAAGGGTAATGGAAAGTTCAAGTTTTTTAAATGTATATTTAAATGATTCCACCATGTTGACCGTGACCATGCCAGTCCTCATTATTTAAATTCTCCCTTCCTCCAGTTCCTACATCTTCTCATAGCTCCATCCTCTCCATCCTTCATTGTTTCCCTCTGTCTCGTCCCACATCTCCCTCCATCCATCTTCTCCTTCTTTCTTCTACCAGCTGCCTCTCTAAGTCACGGCCGTCTCTTTTTTTTCGGGTTGCTCCACCTCTCAACCTGAGCGCTCATATATTCCTATGTTCCCCACAGAGGAGGTGTGAGTGTGTGTGTGTGTGTGTGTTTGTACATGTGTGTGCATGCGTGCTGTGGCCTGAGAGCAGGGGGGATCACTGTGTTGGCCCCAGCTTAAAGGCAGAGGGATTACCGGCACACAGACACTGATTAAAGCCTTCCAGCATCCCATGGCCCCATTAATACAATCTTAATCACAATGCTTTATCCTTCCATCTCGCTCCTATGGATCAGGACCTTTTCATTTTAGTGGGAGCCACTCTTGTTTGGCCAGTGGATTAAGCGTGAGGCCCACAGAAACTGGAATATATGCACGAGACAGCAAGCAAACTCTTTTAGCTCAGCTTAATCTGCCAAAATAATTCATCTTCTGGTTCACATTACATGTTGCGAGTAGGATTCAAGCAGTTTGCATGTTAAATATACCAAAAAATAAAATCCACAAATATCACAAAAGCAGTTGCAGTTTTTTTTCTGTGTGTTGATGTATGACATGACCTTTCTGTCCCAGGGGATTGTGCCACAGGTCGTGCTCTGCAGCCTGTCGTCTCGGCCGACATGGCTTTACAGAGCCTGTGTTTGCTTCACATTAAAAGACCATTGTCCCCTTATCATGTATAAGAGCCACTTGATACTCTGAATCTTAGTCTCAGTTTGCAAAATACACTGTACAGTCAGGGTATTTTGTAAGCAATTTTTCAAGCAAATTGTGGGATAAATTCAGTTTTACATGACAAGTCACCTTCCTACAATAAAATTGTCAACTCTATTAGCCAGATTGGTGCTCAAAATACCAAAACTACTTTTCTTAAGATACTGAAATAAAGTTCTGTTGTCAGGATCAACTGTTTTTTCCCTTATGTGTTCGTATATATATTAAAATACATCTTGTGGATTTGGGTAAAATTAAGCTCGGAGTAACACAGAAAAAATCTGATCTGAAGTTACTGTACACCCTTATAATATTGCTTGTTTTTTCTGAGGTGTACTTTGTATTTTTCAAACTATCTCTCTGCTGCCATGCCATGAACTCCAGAGACTGTCTTCCATCTCTGTATTCTGTAATCTTGAATCCAAAATTAATATGTGTGGATTATTTCAATATCTACCCACTCATGTATTGGGATCAGGAAGATGATCCACAAACCCCTCCCCAACATACACACACACAAAACAAAACTTCATTTTTTTTTTCAAAACAAAACAGCGAAAACGCAAAGAGGAAGTGCGCCAGCTTACTCTGCCAGTACTTTCTCACAGGCCAAATGTCTGTGTGTAAAGCTATGTGTCACTCCTCTGCCAGAGCTGAGCACAGAGGACAAAAATGTGAATGAGGAGCAAGGACCTCCGTCACCCGACCTGCCCTCTCCTCTTCTTTCCTCTCCTCCTTTTCCCTCTCTCTAACCCATCTCTCTCATGCTCTCACTCCCTTCTCTCTCTCCCTCTCTCTCTCTCCCCAAATTGGCCCAGCTGTCCATCAGCCCCCCCGCAGTTCCCCCAGCTGTCTGCCCTCCCTGAACGAGAAGCCACACAACAATACAGGTCACAGGTCAAGAGAAAGAACAGGCTGCGTTCACAATGGACCAGTGGCGCCCAGTAAAACAATCGTTCCCTTTTTCTCCTCCGTCCCTTCTGCGCTGTTGCTGGGACTGGAAAAGACAAACCTTTGGAGAGGTAGTTGAAGAGGGGGGACGTCCTCTTGGACAACAGCCTCCAAGGCACCTTCCTTTTCTTATAATGGCCTTAAGGACCACAATGATAAACACTCGACCACAACAGCTCTTGCTCTCCCACCTCTCTATTCTTTGTTTCTATCAAGAGCCATCATGTCCTTAACCCATTTAATCCCATCGGTCACAATAGTGACCGAAAATAATATTGTCAGTAAAAGTGTCCTAAAAATGTTATGAAATGATTTATCAATGCATTTCAATGAAAAACTGACAAAACAAAAGCTCTCAATGACACATGTGCAGTTTCACATGTTTAGTGTGAATTTTCACATGACCAGAGTTGTTTACGTTCTTGTTGCACCTTCGGAGAAGAATGGCTGTATCAAAGCTCAGACAAAATATGTTAAAAAAGTATGTTAATATTAAGATAATAAAAAGATTTTTGGTACACATTATATTTAACTTGTCTAGTATTGATATATGTATTCATAGACATTTATCTTTGTTTAGTGTAGTCACATGATGAGTGAACATGTTGATGGCAACAATAGTGACCGGTGGGATAAAACAGAACTTTTAGATATACACAAAATTATGAATATAAGAGTTCTTGGTCTACATAACTTTCTACTCTGTTCTCTCTTTATATTGAACTAAGAATATAATTCTCTGTTGAAACTTGTGAACCATCCAGACAATACATTCAACATTGTAGGTATCTGTCCAAATTAGGGAGGTTCTTTCTTCAGACACTGTGATAGAGATGGGTCAGATACAGATCATTCGGGGAAAGAGGCCATTCAGCCGGCCTGTTGCATGTATACATGTGTTGAACAAATGAAAAGAGATAATGAAACAAACAAGTTTATCAGTGATGATAACCTCCCCCCACCACTACCCCATCCCCAAATTTAATCTAAGCAATTTATAAAAGACAAACCAATCTGTTTGTATAATAAGCCTTGCAGCCTTGCAAATGGTGGTTACATGCATCACATGAAGCCATATTTTGGTTCCCATACTCTCCTCCCTGTGACTGGGTTGGGTCAGGGACCCAATGTGTTTTGGTCTTGCCGAGCAAGCTCAGGTGCCTCAAGGTATGACTTCTTCTATTACAACCTCTTGACTTCGCTTGCACTATTTGATGAATGATAAAAATAGGATGTGGGAGCTCTGTTTGATGTCCCATGCAAGCCATAGAAGTACTTCATGAAGTCATTCGGGGGAACGTCTAAGGTTCTGACCTGAGCAGAAGTGTTGCTGGTCCTTTGGACAGACAATAACATTGTCACAGTGGCAAAAAAACATGGGAGAGACATTCAGCGTGACCTCTGTCAAGAGAGAGAAGATGAGCAACCTCAAGGTGTTAAAAATGAAGGGTTTCATTTTTTATAACTCACCTGTTTTGATATATTATGAAGGATACGAGTTATGCATAGTTAGGGGTTCGACCGATCTAACAGCAAGTGTCTGCGTTGTCGCTGTATGTCTGGAGGCTTAAGGCCTTCCTCGGCTCCACCTCTTTGCCCTGTGTTTAGCTGACTGAATGTTTGATCAAGTCAAAATTTTCCAATATGGCAACTGCCATGGATGGGCTTGCAAAAAAGCAGTTTCGTAAACAATGGGTGATGTCAGTCAGACTTCGTCCATGTTTATATACAGCCTATGGTGAGCGAAGTGCCTTTGACAAAGTCACACAACCAAAATGCATCAACAAATGGAGCAATTAGGTGGTGCTGGGCCTCTCAAGACACTTGTCCTCTGAGGTTGTGCTGTAGTATCTGGCACCAAGACAACAGCATCAGAGACCTATTCCTGTAACCTGTAACCAGGTTGATGGGACTTCCATAGATCAGAGTTGGTTGTCTGGCACATCCCATAGATGTTCCATTGGAATGAGATCTCGGGAATTTGAAGGCCAAGTCAACACCTTAAACTCTTTGTCGAGTTCCCCCAGGCCACTTCTTTCATTGGTCCGTCGTTTAGATCCAATATTCCAACGCCCATTGGTGGCATGGTCCCCCTGATCGGCCTGCAGCTACACGGCCAATGACTCAACAAACGGTGATGCACAGTGTGTTCTGAAAAATGTACATTAGAACCAGCATTCATCCAACAATCTTACGTTGAAACAGATCACACAGACCAGACTTAGCTTCCATGCCCATCAATGGGCCTTGGCTGGAGATGCTCCGACCCAGTCATGTAACGGTCACTAATTGGGGATGTCAAGATCAATGCTATTCACCTCACCTGGTTAGCACACTCACACGCATATATATGTACTGCATTGTACATGTATGTGTATGTGTATATTTAAAGACGTGTATATTCAATATATACTGTATATGTATATATATATATACAGATATTCATATATATATATGTGTACAATATATACATACATACAATATGATATATATACATACAGTATGCTATACATATACTGTATATTATAATATATATATTATTATTATATAATAATATATTTAATAATATTATTACTATTATATACAGTATTTATATGCTGTATATATACTGTATATATAATATAATATATATATATATGTACTGTATATATATATTATATTATATACTGTATATATGTAGATAGAGAGAGAGAGAGATCTCTTTGTGTTTGAAAACTAATTATGAAATAATCTGAATGACTGCAAAGGAGAAATATGTAAATTTAGTATACACATTATCCCACCGGTCACTATTGTGACCGATCATAAAACACACTTTTTCACCTATTTTTCCATAACAATTAATAAAAATAATGATAGTTTATTTCAAAGGGCTACTAATGACATATGATTTGAGTATTTTCATGTCTGGGAAAAATTTGGGATTAAATGGGTTAAACACCATCAAGTCAAAACTTTGACTTTTGTCATTTGATGAGTGATATAAATGTTTTAGGAACCTTGGAAGGGATTTGATCTAAGCTAGAAATGGGCATCACAATGCACTATATTTTATTCCCTCCATGACTCTGTCTATTGATGTAGAAAAAGGCTTTGAAAATGAGCTTTTGCCCCACAGTGTTTTGGCATGAGCTGGATGGGAAAATGGGACATGTGGGAGAAAGAGACTCAGAAAAGCCTCTGTGACACGTTCACCTGTTCCCCAGAGCTGTTTTCCCATGGCCCACAACAGCCCTGCTGCCTGACCTGATGGACCCTGTGGTGCACTTCTGAATGATCATACACACACAAACACACACACTCACACATCCTGCAACAGATCTCTATTGCACGACCACACTCCTTAAATTCAGCATTTTAGTCTTGCACTTTTTCATCTGTTTTACAGAATATCAGAGTACCCTTGTATTGTTTGTGAAATAAAACTGAACCACTTTATCGGTTTTTTTAAAATAGACACTCTGTTCTGTTTCACATTTATTGTATTGACTCTGATTCTGAATAATAAGTATTTTTAGGCTTATTAAGCCTGAATTGTATAACTGCTATATCATATACATCTATTGATGTTGTCCGCTTGACATTGGATAAATGCAAAGGGAACTCTTGTTCGATTAACTTGGTCTGTAAGCTGGTATTGAATCTCTATGTTACAATTCATGTATTCCAACTAAAACGATGTTTGGATTTTTATGTGAATTTGTATGACATAAACAAAGTAACACTTCTAACTTGTGGTGCACTGAGAAACATCCGGGGGTCTGCACATTTCTCATGGCAACAGAAATATGAAAATATGATAAGTCAATTTACATAAGAACCTAACTATATTATGAAGTTTGATCTGTTCTCCATAAAGAATGATCTATTCAGCAGCATTGTACTGTCAACTATAAACGTAGATATGGACCTTATTTGAACTGAACATGACAGCATGACAAAAGAAAACACAAAGCTTAAAGGGTTACTGTAGAAATATAATATAAGAATATTTATTCAATTAAGTGCGAAACAGCCAAATATTTACAACAGTACAGTATGACAAAAATAGTGACACCAATGATCAAGTACCTGAAAGACCTCAAATAAATAAATTAAATACAGTACAGATGACAGTAACGTACACCAAACCAAGTAGACAGTGAAACAAAAAAAAGATGTGCTGAGAAACTTGTTTTAAAAAGGACAAGACGTTATCAAAATAAATATTAAATACTGATATAAATAAATGCATTGCTTTTTCTTATGGCCAGGCGGAGTATTGGTTGTGCACGATTTAGTTAGGATGACTTTATGATCAATTGTTGTTCATGTTCATGTGTTCATGTTTTGGTTCAATCCCAATCACTTCACAGAAACGCAGGTGTCATCCTCGTGTGCTGAATGGATTTGGTAAAATCATCTCCAGTCATTTTGTAACAACTAAGGGGGGAAATAAAATTAACAGCTTGAATTAAAATCTAAATAATGACCATCATAGAAAAAATAATAAATTACATGAATTATTTAAAGTCATGGGTGCATGTTTATATCAGGTAGATTGAGTTGAGGTGGTGAGTCTTTCTCTAAACATCAGAGCTCCCAGAGTCCAAAACAACATAAATGCAAACCATTTTCTCTGTACAGTCAGTATCACAGCTGTTATTTTTACAGCAGTTCATTCAAGAGAAGTCTTTTACCCTTGCACAGTTTCAATATCCTCTACACTGCTCACTCACATTTTAGATTGTGCCCATATGTGAGCTGATCATGTGAGACGAAGTGAATGAGTCGAAGGCCACATCCAGGGGCATCTCGTAACGCGAGGTCTGAAAAAGTGGATGGCCCTGAGGCCCCCCTGCCGTGGACAAGGGGTAATGGTGGGATGAGAGGTAGTGGGCATGGTGGCCGGTGTGCGGCGTGTAGTTCCTCTCTGACTCATTGGGAGAAGGCTCTTGCTTCAGGGCAAAGTTGCCACTGATGCTGAGAGGGGGAGTGAGGGGCCCGTCGTACGGAGGGGTGCCGCTGCTGCACTCGTTAGGGGAGGGGTTGTCGTACACAGACCCCTTGTATCCCTTCATATGGAGGAGGTGGGAAGACTCCAGGGAGCCGTAAGGGGGGCTTGGAAGGCCTGGAGATGGGTAGCTGAGGGGATGGCTGGCCTGACCCCCTACACCACCCACCCCAGGGCCTCCACACTTGTCCTCTAGCTTGTTGAGCATCACGGGACTGGGCCCCAGCTGCAAGCAGCCAGCTACCAGGTTACTGGTGGGCTGAGACAGACCTTTACACAGCATCTCCACAAAGCCGTGGCTCTCTGGGGACTGGCCACTCTCCAGCACCTCTGACAGAGCCCAGATATAGTTGCGGGCCAGCCGGAGAGTCTCGATCTTTGACAGCTTCTGTGTCTTGGAGTAGCAGGGCATGACTCTGCGAAGACTTTCCAGTGCGTCATTCAACCCGTGCATTCGTGAACGTTCTCTTGCATTGGCTTTGACCCGCCGGGCACGAAACCTCTCCTGTCGAGCTTTGGTCATCTTCTTCTTCTTAGGGCCTCTTCGTTTGGGAGCATTTTCTCCATTTGCTCCAATCTCCTCCTCATCTTCCTCCTCATCTTCCTCCTCCATGTCCTCACTACCAAGCTCTGTGCAGGAGTGGATCCGGCTCCCTACACTTAGGTCGTGTCGTCCTCTCAGCTCAGGGCTTTCATCTCCGTCCTGAGAGCTGCCGTCATCCTCAAGCCAGCCAAGGGAGCTCACCAGCTCACTCACATCGCCGCTCTTTCCAAATGGTTTGGGCATCATTTTGATCTGTGAAGAAACCAAAATCAGTCAATCAACAGATACAACCTCACAGGTGTTTACTACCTGTATGTACTGTACAAGCATGATGCAAGTACAAAAAGATAACACCTGAATTGTGACAATCTGCAGAGAAACTATTTACAGAGTGCTCTCATTTCAGCACTTCAGTGTGGACAGCTCACTCATGTCATTAAAAAGCAACTGGCTCTGTTCAGCAACACAGTAAAACTATTTTAAGGAAACCCTGACACTATTTTGTTGTGATATTCTGACATTAGAGGCTTGTTTTTAGAATAATGTGTCTGAATGGTCCCCTGCTGTTATGCTGTGGAAGCTGTCAATCTGGGACAGGACGGGATTTACTCAGAATATAAAGCTCAAAGATTAAAATAGGGGACATGAAACTCAACACACATGTGGGAAAGCCACAGGAAAACTGTTCATAACGTTACAGACGACTGCATGTCTATTTTTTTTTTACCTGACATTTTTAAACCTTACAGAATAAAATGATGTAGCCTAAAAAAA